>PVKV010028168.1:0-19500 GCA_004027835.1 Alouatta palliata | reverse complement strand
AGCTCAGGAGATACAAAAGAATACAGATAACAATACAAAGAAACCAGAAAAACATTTCAGGATATGAATGAGAAATTTACCAAAGAGAAAGATAACATTTAAAAAGAAAACCAGAGGCCAGGCGTGATGGCTTATGCCTGTAATCCGAGCACTTTGGGAGGCCAAGGCAAGCAGATCACCGGAGGTCAGGAGTTTGAGACCAGCCTGACAAATATGGAGAAACCCCATCTCTACTAAAAATACAAAATTAGCTGGGCATGGTGGTGCAATCTCGTAATTCCAGCTACTCAGGAGGCTGAGGCAGGAGAATCACATGAACCAGGCAGGTGGAGGCTGCAGTGAGCCGAGACAGCACCACTGCACTCCAGCATTGGCTTCAAGAGCAAAACTCCATCTCAAAAAATAAAAAATAAATAAATAACTAGAATCCTGAAACTGAAGAATTCATTTAATGAAATAAAAAAATACATTCTAAAGCATCTATAATAGACTAAATTGAGCAGAAGAAAGAATTTCAAAACTTGAAGACACGTCTTCTGAAATAACCCCATTAGACAAAAATAAAGAAAAAAGAATGAACAAAGCCTACATGACATATGGGATATCATAAAGCAACCTAGTGTTAGAATTTTCAGTATTCTAGAAGACAGTGAAAATACAAAAGGGACAGAAAACCTGGTTAATGAAATAGTAACTGAAAACTATCCCAGTATATCAAGAGATTTAGACATCCAGATACAGAAGCTCAGAGATCTTCAAAAAGACCTTCTCCACAACACATTAGAGTCAAACTGTCAACAAAGACAAAGAGAATTCTAAAAACGTGTCTAGTCACTTCTAAGGGAAGCTCCATCAGACTAACAGCAGATTTCTCAGCAGAATCATTACAGGCCAGGAGAAAATGAAATGATATATAAAAAGTGCTGAAATTTAAAAAAAAAAAAAAAAAAAAAAAAAAAAAAAAAAAAAAAAAAAAAAAAAAAAAAAAAAAAAAAAAAAAAAAAAAAAAAAAAAAAAAAAAACAAACCTGCAAGCCAAGGATACTGTACCCAGCAAAAATTCATTAAGCAAAGGAAAAATAGTCTTTCTGAGGCAAGCAAAAGCTGAGGGAATTCAACACCACTAGACCAGACCTACAAGAAATGCCTGAGGGAGTGCTACATCTGGTAAGTGAAAGAACAGTATCACGCCAGGCACAGTGGCTCAGGCCTATAATCCTAGCACTTTGGGAGGCTGGGGCCGGCAGACTCCTTGAGCCCAGGAGTTAAAGACCAGCCTGGGCAACATGGGAAAACCCCATCTCTATGAAAAATAACAAATAATTAGCCAGGCATGGTGGCGTGATTCTGTATTCCCAGCTACCTGAGAAGCTGAGGCAGGAGGATTACCTGAGACCATGGAGGCTGAGGCTGTAGTGAGCCATGATGGCACCACTGCACTGCAGCTTGGACAACAGAACAAGAGCAAGACCCTGTCTCAAAAAAGAAACAAACAAACAAAAAGACCATTACTATCATGAAAAACGATGACAAAATTACCAAACCCACTGGTAAAGCAAACAGAGAGAGACAGGAAAGGATCCAAATGTTCTCATTATAGAAAACCAACAAACCACAGTGCTAAACAATATGAGAGAAAGAAAAGAACAAAGGACTTACAAAACAACCAGAAATCAATTAATAAAATGACAGGAATAAGCCTTCACATATCAAGAATAAATTTGAATGTAAACAGATTAAACTTTCACTTAAAAGATAGAGAACGGCTGAATGGATTAAAAAACATGACCCAACTATATGCTACTTAGAAAACCTCATCTCACCTCTAAAGATACACATAGACTGAAAGTAAAGGGATAGAAAAAGATATTCCATGCAAAGGTATTTCAGATACAACAGACTTTAAGACACAAACAGTAAAGAGACAAAGTAATTACATAATGATAAAGGGATTAATTCATCAAGAGGATATAATTCTAGAACTTCCAATGTATCAAAACAACAACAACAAAGCCTGGCAATTACTATAACAGATACAAAACTGCAAGATATTTGAAGTTTATCTGCAACTGGATATGCAACTTTAAAGAATTCATTTGTTCAAAAATACGTAATTTATCGTAATCTATTTCATTGTCTGTTACTACAGTCAATATTAAATGCAGCAAAAGCAATTATAAGAGGGAAGTTTATAGCAATAAACACCTACATCAAAAAGAAAAAAGATGTCAAACAACATAACATTACACCTTGAGGAACTAGAAAAAAAGAGAACAAAGCCCAAAGTTAACAGAAGGAAGGAAACAATGAAGTTCAGAGCAGAAATAAATGAAATAGAGACTATAAAAATGATGGAAAAGATCAACAAATCTAAGAGTTGGTTTTCTGAAAAGACAAAGTTAGTTAAAATTAAGTTCTTAGAATTAAGGAGCAAATTTGCTAGAATTTTATCAATTTGTGCTCACCATTGATTTTGGATTGTTTTGTGCTCACCACTGCTTTTGGCCTTCCTTCTGGACACAGTTTTTCCTGCCTAAATGAATCTTTCAGTAGACCTTTCAGTGAGGTTCTGTGGGTTTTTAGCTGAAGTCTTTGAAAAAATATATGGCCCTCATTCTCAAAATCCTATTTATAATTTTCTTTCCCCAGAACTTCAAAGATACTACACTGCATTGTTTTGTGGCATTTATTAATGTAAATATGAAGTCTGCCATTACTCCTAGGTGTCTTGGTTTTCCCTGAAGTAGCATAAAATTTGTTTGCTTTAGCAGCAATGTTCTGAAATATTTTTTGGAAAGGTCTTGATGTAGATTTTTCTTTATCTTGATCAAAAATGACTACACATTTCTAAAGATTGATGTCTTTTTTTTTTCTATTCTAGGGAATTCTCAGCTACTATGTGGTCAAATGCTACTTCTTTGTTATTCCCTCTAAATTATTTTAGCAGAACTGATCACTGTCCATGGAAGCCTCTCAAGCTCACTTCCACATCCCTCCATCTCTTTCTCATGGTGAAAAACGTTACGATCTAATGGTTAGCTTGGCAAGGTTGGGATAGTGGGAGGGCATGGAGAATGACTGGCAGGAGGCACAGGGAGACCTCTAGGGTGCCTCCTGGCAGTCATTCTGGTGATATTCTATTTCTTGATATGAGTAGTGGTTAACAAAGATGTGTTCACTTTATGAAAATTTGTTAAGCTGTAATTTATGAGCAGCACACTTTCCTGTATGTGTGTTACACTTCGATTATAGGTTTACTTACATTTTTAAATGTTATCAGGAACAAATTTTTCAATTTTTAATTTTGTTGACTATTTTTCTTAGCACTACATTCCTTCATATTATTTTGCAATTTGGTTTACAGGCTCATTGTACCATTCCTCCCTTCACCTTGCCCTCAACGCACACACATACAAAGTCTGTAGTCACCCCTCCTCATCTAACAATTTGTGGTTGCCACAGCTTAACCTACCTGCGCTATCCATATATGGAACCATGTCTTGTAACAGCAGGTTAAAATTCCTGCCTTGAGGAGGTATCTAATATGACGCAGATCCAGTCAGTCACAAGGCAGGAGATATTTCACTCCATCTTGGAGTTCTGAAATCACATCATCTCATCTTCCTAAGATTGCAACTTATCCAAAGCTACAGCAATAGGCAGCATTTAACAGGAGGTTCCCCTTCCAATAGCCTACTTGGAGGGAAGTGATGGCTGGCAGTAAAAGTAACATCCTGGACCTGCCTCTAGTCCATGTTGTACCACAAGAGTAAAACTCCTGTCTCCAATGCCTATCTCTATACAGGGAACCCAGCAAGCATAGGCTTTAACCCTACTCAGTATTTTGCGTTGATAATCTATATTTATATGCAGCTTGATCTATTTTTATTCAGGGTATTTTTTTTTCTCTTATTTTAATATGACACACATGTTTAGAACAGAAAGGGTGTTAACTGGAAATCACACCGCCTCAAACATACACACATACCCCAGAATTCCACAGGCACTCAATAAATGTTTCCTGAATTTAAATAAATTAAATCATTTAGAAAATGCACTGATGCTTTTCTACAAAAAACAATCAAAACAATAAGTGACTCAAGTTGGCTTTTTTTTCCCCCCGGAAGTACATCATGAGAAAGAGAACAACAGGATCACCTGAGTCCAGGAAGTTGAGGCTGCAGTGAGCAGTGATTGTGCTCAGGCCGCTGCACTCCAGCCTGAGTAACAAAGTGAGACCTTGTCTCAAAAAAAAGAACATAATGATCACAACTACAGCTGGCATTACTGCTTTGATTTGTGCTAAGATGCCAGCAGTTTCACTCACTATGGCTTTTGTACCATTTGTGCGTATGTCAACTCAATGAAAAAGACATTTAACATCTTGGCATTATTATGAAAATCATTTTAATTTCATTAACCCCTTGAATAGGTTGTGGGATACCTCGGCATCCTCTAGAGACCATGTTCTGAGAACTGCTACATTTCTACATTCAGTTCAAATCTCATGAATATTTATACCAAGAGACACATTAGAAGAATATTCATTGTGCCTCAGCTTCCAAAGGCAAAAACTGCAAGCAACCCAAACTATCAGGAAAATAGGTAAATACCACGGTGCATTTATACTACAGAATATGTTCCTCAGTTGTTAAAATAAATGAACTATAGCTTTATGCAACATGGATAAATCTTAAAAATACAATTTTGTAAAAGCAATAAGTTACAAAAAACTATAAGCTGTAAAATACCATTTTTCTAAATTTCAAAAACAATCAAAACTGAATCGTATATTGTTTAGGCATATACATGTGTTAAATAAATCTCCCCCACAAAAAAAAACAAAAATCAAGGAAATGTTAATCCCAAAATATAATACAAGGGTTTCTTCCATGAGACAGACAGGAGGACTGCTCGGGAGAAACACATATGTAGGTGCAAATTGCTGGCAATGTTCTAGTTCCTGGGGTGGGTGGTAGTTTCATGGGTGTTTAACATATTGTTCTTTATAACTCTCATATAAGTTACATCTATTCTAGTTTTATAGGCTTTTTCCCTCCTAAATATAATCAAATGCACAAATCTTAAGGGTATCAGTCAATAAGTTTGGACACTGCATATACCTAGGTAACCCAAAGCCCTAAGAAACTATCAGCATCCCAGAAAGTTCTTTCATGCTCCTTCTCCATCAATCCCTGCTCTGACCACCCAAGTGGCCACAGCTGTTCAGATATTTTCTCACCATAGATTAGATTATGGTTTTGCTCAACGTCTTGCACCACCACAATGAAAGTTTCCTGAAGGTAAGAACCTTGATGTATTATTTACTACTGCACTCAGTGCCTAGGATACTCTCTGACACATGAAAGTTGCTGACTAAAAGAAGAGTAAATAAAAGCTATAATTAAGTTTCATCAGCATGTGTTGATTAATAAATCAGTTGAATAAAGAGTAAATAAGAGGCTGGGTACAGTGGCTCACACCTCTAATCCCAGCACTCTGGGAAGCCACGTTGAGAGCATCACTTGAGCCCAGGAGTTCAAGTCCAGCCTGGGCAACATAGTGAGAACCTGTCTCTACCAAAAAAAAAAAAAAAAAAAAAAAAGAATAAATAAAATTTATAATAAATTTTAATCCATCTGTATGTGAACATTGGAAAACCAGTACTTTAAATATCACATTTTAAAAGTTAATATTTTCAAAATTTAGTCATGTACTAATGATTCTAAGAGATACAATTTTTCAGATCAATAAATATACATCAAGAAGTAATGCAGATTAGAAAAATTACTAAACTGGGAGCCAAGAGACCAAAAAATAAGTTTTCATCCTTTCTCATTGCAAACTAGTTACATGACAAATGAATCTCAGTTTTTTCACTTGCATAATAAAACTAATTAAATCTCAGCTATTCCTCCCAACTCTTAAAAATCTATGATTTATAGTAAATTATACATCATCAAAAGTACAAAATAAATTTTAAAAATTAAGTGCTACAAAGTGACAAAAATAAAATTATCATCATTACTAAAAACAAAGAAGGGTTTTAGAAATTTCACACAGCAATAAAAACATAGGCTGGATCTTAAAAGAAAAATAGAATTTTGACAAGTAATGAAAAACAGGGCATTACTGGCAGGGAGAAAAGCATGAAAAACATGGAAAGAGGAATGTACACAGCATGTTCCTGGAACAAAGCAGAGACAAGTTTGGCTGGATTAACAGGTTCAGTGCTTCTCAACTTTTCCACAGAAATGTCCCAAAAGGCAGTGGAGTGGTTTGAAGAAGAAGCCAAGAATATAAAATACATTTGAAATACATTTAATATCCATGTGATTTAGCCATTTTGATTTACTTTGTTTAGTATACCAAATTTTTATAGTCCAAGTAGATATACCGTTTTTCCTACAATTATTCATATGCCACCTTGGTAAACCTAAATATGGTGAGGTGAAATGTAAAAGAATTTTATATTACACTCTAAAGACCACTCATTTTAAAATGTACTTTTATCACAAAAGATAGAAGTTATTGGGGAAAAAGTGCTTTGAACTGTTTTCTTACTGAGCAAGAAAGAAAATATGAACAGAAGAGAGGTCCTAACAAACTTTCATACTTTGCAATAATAAAGAATTCGGTCAACCTTTATTCTTCTCTTTCTTTCAACGCATATCCAATCCTTCAATATGTACTGATATAGTTTCACTTCCAAACTATATTTCAAATCCATTGGCTTTTTTCTCCACAACTACCATCACACAGTAAGCAGCTATTATTTCACTCTTGAACTATTGCAATGTCCTATTTTCCCTAAGTCTGCTTCGCCTCCCAATTACATAATCTCCACACAGGAGCCACCCTCATATTTTGCTAATGTTTAGGCTAAAATTCCATGAGCCTACATTATTTGTTTGCTGCCTACCTTTCCAACCTCATCATAAAACTCTTGCTATGTGCTCCTTCCACCACTAAATTACAGGCTTCAGTACCTTATAACTCAAAAAAGAACCTCATCTGCCTTGTCAAACAACCTATTCTTAGCAGGTAGAAAAGTCTTGAGATACAAATCTTACTAAATATTTAATTTATTAATGCTATGCTCATAAAAATAACAAAATTATTATTTTGTTATAAATACAATATAATTTCAGGATCTCCAGACCAAGGCTGGGTTGCCTCCCTTAATGAGAAGTTCAGAAAAATCCTGTGCATTTCCCTTCTGCCCCAAACACCAAGGAAATAATAATAATATTTTAAAGTAATTTTGAACAGAGATTTTCAGTCATGAGAGAGTAGTTTATATTACACTAATTTTCCTGCTGACAATAATTATAAATTTTTTTAAAATATGTATTTCTAAAAACACCATTTGAAGACATTGTCAAGGAAACAAAAGCAGATACAAACTAGGTAGGGGTGATATGACTCCTGAAAGAAGGGGAATACACTGTATGAGGCCCACACTTACCCTTCTTCCTTCCTGAGACAACTACACAGTCTGCTGTGTATAGGCAGGGGATACGGGAGGGGACAGAGCTCTTGTAAAAAGCTGCAGTCTTACTGGGTGAAAGTATCAGAGAATGAAGTCTGGAGCTGCTAGAAGAGCTAAAAATTGAGGGCAGAAATCTCAGGAAACTGGGAGTCAGTTGGGGCTGACTCCTGAATTCCCATCCATAGGATGAAAATCCAAGCCCAGGGAGAGGCAACAGCTGGAAATCTGAAAGAACTGGAAAGAGATTTCAACAGCTATCTGGTCCTGGAGAGTCAGGGTTTAGTGTTAGAGAGAATTGGTAAATATCTCAGGCTTTCCATTGAAACTCTAGAAAAGCCACACTTGAAAAATAAGAGCCACTTGCCAGAACTAATTAATGGCAAAACTGAAACATACCTGTTCCAATAAAGCCTAAAACCAAGCCTCCACAGGATCAAGGTGATGTGTCAGTAATTTAATTGCCTGCTAGAACAAAATTCAATACTTCAGAGAAAGATTGAAATCCACACCATCTGAAGTTTCTACACTGTACCACCCACAATGTATAGCAGTCAGTGAAATTTACTAAACATGAAAAGAGAAATGGGAGAGTTAAAGGAAAAATATTTATAATAGAAATGGATCCACAGCAGACCCAAATGTTGGAATTTATTTTAAAGACTTTGTTTACTGTGATGCACATGTAATAGAATTTACATTAAAAAATTAATATAATGCATGAAGATAAAGAAGCCATATGTAAACTCTACAATATCAAGAAATCTAGGCCAGGAGCTGTGGTTCATGCCTGTAATCCCAACATTTTGGGAGGCCAAGGCAGGAGTACTGCTTTAGTCCAGGAGTTCAAGACTAGCCCTGATAACATAGCAGTACCCCATCTCTACGAAAAAAAAAGAAAAAGAAAAAGGAAGAAAAGAAAATAAAATTTTAATTAGCTGGCCATGGTGCTGCATGCCTGTAGTCCCAGCTACCTGGGAGGCTGAGGCGGGAAAATTACTTGCCCTCAAGAGTTTGAGGATGCAGAAAGCCACGATCACACCACTGAACAACAGCAGCAACAAAATCTGATACATATAGGTGGAACAGAAAAAATATTTGAAAAAATACTGGGTAAATGTTTTCCAAGTTTGTTTAAAAAAAAATCAAACCACCAATCCAAAAAATTCATCTGGCTGCAATCTATATAAACCCATACTTAGTCACACTATAGTCAAATTGCTAAAAACCAAAGAAAAAAAGAAAATCTTAAAAGGAGTCACATACATTAGAACCAAGATAAGAAACTGAACTGACATCTCTTCAGAAGCAATGGAGGCCAGAAGACAAAGTACTAGTAGGGAGAGGGGGAAAGCTGTCAACCTAGAATTCTACAATCCTGAAAAATAATTTTGATACCACTGAATCTGTTGTATCATAAAAAATAAGAAGTTTCAAAGTTCAAGGCAAAACAAATATATTTTCAGATAAATGGATGCTGAGAGAGTACATCACCAACAAACTCACACTATAAGAACTGATAAAGAAAATAATTTGGATTAAAGGAAATATGACATGTAAACTCAGATTTACAGAAAGGATTGAAGAACTCAAAAACAGTAAATATGTGAGTAATTATATTGTTATTCTTCCGATTCTTAAATGTATTAAAAGGGAACTGACGGCCAGACACAGTGGCTCATGCCTATAATCCCAGCACTTTGGGAGGCTGAGATGGGCGGATCAATTGAGGTCAGGAGTTCGAGACCAGCCTGGCCAACATGGCACAAACCCCATCTTTATTAAAAATACAAAAATTAGTCAGGCGTGGTGGCAGGCACCTGTAATCCCAGCTACTAGGGAGGCTGAGGCAGGAGAATCGCTTGAACCTGGGAGGCAGAGGTTGCAACAGAGGTCACACCACTGCACTCCAGCTTGCGCAACAGAACAAGACTCTGTCTCAAAAAAAAAAAAAAGACTAAACAACTGACAATTGTTCAAAGCATGAATAATAACAGTGTATAAAGTGCATGGTAGGGTTTAAAATAGATATAAAAGTAAAACAGTAACAACAATACCTAAGAGGAATAAAATTAAAAGTTTACATAAACCAATTCATGACAGCTCTGAGAAATAAGAAAAGGTGCTATCAGCAAATCAGAAATTTAAAGTAATTCCAGGAAGATCAAAAGTAGATAGGATTAGAATGACAGAATAGAGGAAATAGATTCTATTTAAAACATACATAGGCTAGGTGCAGTGGCTCATGCCTGCAATCCCAGCAGTTTGGAAGTCTAAGGTGAGAGGATTGCCTGAGCCTGGAGTTCAGGACTAGCCCTGGCAACATAGTGAGATCCTATCTCTACAAAAAAAAAAAAAAAAAAAAATCTACAAATTAGCCAGCGAGTAGTTTGCACCTGTAATATTAGCTACTTGGGAGGCTGAGGTGGGAAGACGGCTTGAGCCCACAAGTTTGAGCCTGCAGTGAGCTAGATGCCAGCCACTGCACTCCTGCCTGAGCAACAGAGCAAGACTGTGACTCTTAAAAAATTATTTAACTGAAGAAAAAAATAATACAGAGAAGAAGACATCAACAAGCATAAAAACAACTGTCTGCACACACGTTAATAAAGCATAAATATGCAACGATTATCAAGGATTATTATACAGTTAGGATGGGGATGGGGCAGGAGTGGTAGGCACAAAAGAGGAGGACCAAAATGGACCAGAAAACAACTGACCCCAGAAGAAATTAGATAATGCAGGGAAGAGAACTTCATTTAAAATCTTTCTTGGTATTCTCAGAGAGATTTAAGAATATTTTGAAAAAATAAAGTATCACTAGATTAGGAAAAAGGATCACAGAATAAATAAAGTTTATAAAATAAAATTAAAAATCATGACTAGTAATGACGAGAGCCTGGGCATTTCATAGTCTTCCTGTGCTGCTCTGCCCTGACTTTGTTTTCATTCTGTCTCAGATGTCCCCACTATACACAATTTTGTGGATATTCTTTATGGCTTTATTCTTTATCATGAAGCAGTATTTTTCTTCATTTTGGCTCTTTTGTACTTCCTACAGAAATAAATAAATGGATCATTGTCTCTTTCCTTTTCCCCCAGGAAACACCTGCTCAGGTCTGAGCATCGGGCCACCCACCTTGCCCATTCATTCCAGTTATTATAAGATTTGTGTGGTTCCAACTTATGTGTTGCTGATATAGAAAATGCTGCTCTAATCATACTTGTTAAAGTTTTCAAGTGGTTGCGCATAATAAATTCTCTATACACTAAAGAAAAAAAAATGATGACAATTCAGTGAAAGAGTTGAATAATATGACTCAGAGGACCAAATTAGTAATTTGGAAGACAGTCAAGACAACCTCCCAATTCCTAGACTGAGAAAGTGAAAGAGACAAAGACAGAAAGAAAAAAAATATGATGAGCAAAAAGGTAAAAAAAATGAGGATCAATCCAGGGAGTACAATTCTAAAGAGAAGCTCTAGATGGAGGAAGAAGAACACAGAGAAGAAAAATAATAGAAGAAATTGTATTGGTGTTAAAGACGCCTGGGTTCATATTAAAAGATCTGCTGAGAGGAGATAACATTTAATTTTTTGAAACTGTACCAACACAGATCAAAGCAAAGGGTCCAAACACCAAAAATAACAAAGAAACTCTAAAATAGAGCTCAATTTATCTCTGTCTACTCAGAGCTTCTACTCACACATATAAAAATCACTGATAAAAACATATGTGCATTCAGATTGGTCTCTCTTTAGATTCATACTCAAATAGGTCCTTAGCGCTGGCTCATCTATCATTTTATATTTCATTAGTCCATTTGCTCTCTCACTATCCAAGACAACTGTCTCATACTTTCTGCTACTCGATCAACAAAACTGCCAGCCCTTTTCTTAATCCCCACTTCCTACATTTGACTGAGAAAGACAAGCAATCAAAAGCAAACACCTAACAACTAAAGAACGTAAATCCTTTTCAGTTGAAGCTGGAATATTTTAGAAAGTAGACCACATGTTAGGCCACAAAATTCTCAACAAATTCTTAATGAAATCATACAAAATATAATTTGTATTCAAAACATGAACAATGGAACAAGCAACCATTTTATATACTTAAGACTCACAATATTGACCTAAGGTTATATAGACCATGAAAAATTTATATAATTTTTAAAAGTACTGAACAAATAACAACACTGAAGAATATAGCATAAAAATGTGAAACTCAGCTTTACCACTACCCATTCATTTTATTCTAAGTAAGAAGTTACATAAGAATTGTCATTATTAGGGGCAGGCGCAGTGGCTCATGTCTGTAATTCCAACACTTTGGGAGGCCGAGGTGGGCAGATCTCTGGAAGTCAGAAGTTCAAGACCAGTTTGGCCAACATGGTAAAACCCCATCTCTACTAAAAATAGAAAAAACTAGCCAGGCATAGTGGCGTGTGTCTGTAATCCCAACTACTTGGAAGGCTTAAGTAGGAGAATCGCTTGAATCTGGGAGGCAGAGGTTGCGCCTCTGCACTCCAGCCTGGGTGACAGAGTTAGACTCCATCTCAAAAACAAAGACAAAATAACATAATAATAATAATAATTATTATCATTATTAGGTTGGTGCAAAAGTAATTGTGGTTTTTCCCATTAAAGTACTGGCAAAAACGCATTACTTTTGCACCAACCTAATAAAAAGTATATTAAGTTGCAAAATGGGACATATTTCACATTCAGTGATTACTTAATATTTTATAAATTCATGCTATTCTTAATACCTCAACAACAACAACAACAAAAACTCATCTATACATTGAAAGATGTGAAGTTCTGCATTCTGAATTCATGGAAATTTGCCAATGGCACCTAAATTAAAAATCTCTTACTGAAAATATAACCACTGACCAAGTATCACAGCATACACAGAAAAAAACTAGAAACTCCAATATATTTGTAAATTAATCAATATTCTTTCATAGAACCCATGGTACAAAGAATAACTTAAAAAATACTTTGAATCAATAATGAAAATGAGTAAAATGCAGTAAAAGTGTATACTAAGATATTTATAATCTTAAATTCATACATGAGAAGAGAAGAAATGCTGAACAATGCTATTAAATAAACCTTCATTTCAAGAAGTTGTGAATGGAACAACAAATTAAGCTAAAAACCATAAAAATGAAAACACAAGAGCAGAAATCAGAGAAAAATAAAAAGAAAATAAAGAAAAGCAAAGTAAAAAGTTGGCTTTTCAAAAAGCATTAAAATTGATAAAACACTAGAAAGACTGATCAAGAAAAAAGAAGATAAAACAGAAATTACCAATATTGGGAATTAAAAAGTAGACATTATTACCAGAGCCTACAACTTTGAAACGTAAGACTATACGGATATCCTCCAATTAAAAAAAATGAAGTTTGTTTTAAAACAATTTACCAAAATTGGCACAAGAAGAAATACAAAATTTGAATAAGTCTATATATAATTGATATGGTTTGGCTCTGTGTCCCCACCCAAATCTCATGTTGAAGTGGCCTGGTGAGAGGTGATTGGGTCATGGGGTAGATTTCCCCTTTGTTATTCTCTTGATAGTGAGTGAGTTCTCATGAGATCTGGTTATTTAAAATTTTGTAGCACATCTTCCTTTGCTCTCTTGTTCCTGTTGTTATATGAAGATGTACTTGCTTCCCCTTCACCTTCTACCATGATTGTAAATTTCCTGAGGCCTTCCCAGCCATGCCTCGTGTATAGCCTGCAGAACTGTGAGTCAACTAAAACATCTTTTCTTTATAAACTACCCAGTCTCAGATAGTTCTTTACAGCAATATGAGAACAAATGAATACAGTAATTTAAAAACTGAATATACCATTTAAAACTTTTCCACATAGAAAATTTAATGCCCAGTGACTTTCCTGGGAAATTTTTCCAAACATCTGACGAAGAAACACTGAGCTTATAAAAATTCTCTCAGAAAATAGAAAATAAAAAAACACTTCCCCACATTCTTAAGAGGAGAGTACAAACATGACACCAAAATATGTAAGGACATGAAAAGGAAGAAAAAATTATGCTTGAATCTCTCTCATAAACATATTTGGAAGAAAATGCTAAAAAAAGTGCTAGCAAATTAAATCCAATAACACACAAAAAAAAAAAAAAAAAAGTCTTGACCAAATGAATTTACCCCCAGGAGTGCAAAGGTAACATTTAAAAATCAATCATCATACCTGATTTAAAAACTTGTGCATAGCAAAGGAAACAATTAACAGAGTGAAGAGACAACCAATGAAACAGGAGAAAATATTTGCAAGCCATCCATATGATAAAGGGTTAATATCCAAAATAGGTAAGAAATGCAAACAACTCAAAAGCAAGACAACAAATAACCTGATTTAAAAATGGGCAAAGGACCTGAACAGACATTCCTCCAAGGACCATACAGGCTGGGTGCAGTAGCTCAACTCTGTAATCACAAAACTTCGGGAGGAAAAGGTAGGAGGATCAGTTGAACCCAGGAGTTCAAGACCAGCCTGAGCAATTGAGGCCCTGTATCTATAAAAAAACAATTAGACAGGCATGCTGGCACATGCCTGTAGTCCCAACAACTCAGGAGGCTAAAATGGGAGGATCACTTGAGCTTGGGAAGTCAAGGCTCCAGTGAGCTGCGATCATACCACTCCACTGCAGCCTGGGCAACAGAGCAAGATTCTGTCTCAGAAAAAAAAACAATATGTAAATGGCCAACATGCTCAGAAAAAAATGTTCACTAAATGCAAATTAAAACCACAATGAAATCTCACATCACGCCTATTAGAATGGCTGTTATCAAAAAGATGTAAGGATAATAAGCATTGGTGAGTATGTGTAGAAAAAGAAACCCTTGTATACTCTTCGGTGGGAGAATGTAAATTTTTACAGTCACTATGGAAAATGAATGGAGGTTCCTCAAAATGCTAAAAATGGAACTATCATATGATTTAGCAATCCCGCTTCTGGGTACAGGAACTAAAATTAATATGTTGAAGCAACAGCTACACTCCCATGCTCACTGCCGCATTATTCATAATAGCTAAGATAAAGAATCAACCTAAGTGTCCATCAACAAATGAACTGACAAAGAAAATACAGCATATGTACACAAGGGAATATAACTCAGCCTTAAAAAAGAAGAAAATCCTGTCATTTGCAAGAACATGGATGAACCTGAAGGACATTATAGTAAGTGAAATAAGCTAGGCAAAGAAAGACAAATGCTGTATGATCTCACTGATACGTAGAATCTAAAAAAGTTGAACTCACAGAAGCAGAGAGTAAGTGGAATAGCAGTTACCAGAGGCTGAATGTCCCATTAGGAGAAATGGGAGATGTAGGTCAAATTTCTGTTAGAGGAGTAAACTGAAGAGATCATTATGGTGATTCCTGCTAAAAACAATATATTGTATACTTCAAAATTGCTAAGAGTAGATTTTAAGTGTTCTCACCACAAAAATAAGTATGTGAGGTAGGACAAATGTTAATTACACTGATTTTGCCATTCTGCAATGTATACATATAACAAAATGTCATGCTGTACACCATATATACAATTTTTATGTAATTTAAAATATAAAATTTAAAAAAGTAGTCAATATATTTTACTGCACTATTAGAACAATGAGAAAACGCAACATACGATCATTTCATAGATGCAGAAACTACCTCTAAAAAAATTTAACCGATGTTCATGATTTTAAAATCTCAACAAACTAGGAAAAAAGGAAAATTCCTCACTCTGATAAAGGGTAACAGTAAAAAAAACATAATATACTTAATGGTAGAATATTGATCTTGTTCTTCTTTAGTTCAAAAACATAAGCATGTCTAAAATCATGATTTCTATTCAACACCATAGAGGAAATTGTGGCTAGTTCAATAAGGCAAGAAAATGAAATAAAAGGTGTAATGATTAGAAAGGATAAGTGAAACTGTCAGTATTCACAGATGACATGTCTGTGTATATAGGAAATTTAAAAGAATCTACCAATCACTAAGTGAATTTAGCAAAGTCACAAGATGCAAGACCAATATATAAAAAACAGGTGTATTTCTCTATGTCAGAAGCAAACAATTTTTAAATGAACATTTAAAAATAGTATCATTTATAATAGTAACAAAAAATCAAATACCTAGGAATCAATCTATTGAAATATCTGTAAAAATTCTGCAATAAAATCCGTAAAACATTTCTATGAAAAATGAACGCTAGCTAAATAAGGGAGGGATAGACCATCTTGATAAAAGAATATAGAAAAACTCAGTATGGTTCAGATGTCATTTCTTTTCCAAATTAATCTACAGATTCAACCCAGTTCCAATTAAAATGCTAGCAGTTTTTGTTGAAATTTACAAATTGACCCTGAAGTCTATACGAAAAACAAAGGATTTACAATAGCCAAAACAATCTTGAAGAGAAAACTGAGGATTTACATTACCACACATCAAGATTTATCATAAAGATAGAACAATTAGATTAGTATTGGCACAAAAACGAACAAGTAGACAAATGGAACAGAATAGAGTCCAAAAATCTATACTCACATACAGTTACCTAATTTGGAACAAATGTGCCACTGCATTTTAGTGAAGAAATATTGGTCATTTCAAAACATGTTGCTTAGTGAACTGGCTATTCATACAATGGAAAAAATAGATCCAAGATGGCCGATTATGAGCAGCTGAAGATTGCAGCTCCCAGTGAAAGCGTGGAGGGTGAGTGGACACCACATTCCCAGACGGATTTTTATTGCCCACAGACCAGGAGATTCCCAGGGGGAGGAGCCCCACAGGTCCCCAGTGCAGCTGGTTTGCCTGGCGCGGCTGTTCTCCCCTGCGCTGCTGTTTTGGGCAGCGCCCCGGCGCAGCGGTTCCCCATACAAAATACGTGGGTCCTGGTGCCGTTCTAGCTGGCAATTGGAGCTCCGGGAAGGCAGAGCCGCCCATTCATCTGATTAAAAAAGGGGACTGAAGCTGGGCGCGGTGGCTGACGCCTGTAATCCTAGCACTTTGGGAGGCTGAGGCGGGCGGATCACCTGAGGTCACGTGTTCAAGACCAGCCTGACCAATATGGTGGAACCCTGTCTTTAAAAAAAAAAAAAAAAAAAAGGGACTGAAACAGGCAGTCAGGCTAGGAGATTTCCCAGGCAAAAAAACACCAAGAAACTCGTTTCAGCTGGCGCAGTGTGTCACCGCACGGGAAATCACACAGATCCCGGGGCCTTTTCAACAGGCAGCTGGAACACCTGGGAGACAATCGACCATTCAACATTAAAAAAAAAAAAAAAAAGCTCTGAGGCAGGGAGCCAGGTGATCAGGCTCAGCTGATCCCACCCCCACAGAAAAACAGCCATCAGAAACGCTCTGGATCGAGAGTTTCACAGCAAGCACAGCTGAACTCGGAACGGGCCAGCTCTGCGGGGGAGGGGCGTCTGCCACTACGGAGGTAGTGTGCCATTGCTGAAGCAGCCCGCCATTGCTGAGGCAGTTCTAACTACACCCATATAAACAGGACTGCAGGGAAGTTCACAAGGCAGCTGGGCAGAGCCCACACCAGCTCAGCAAAGCCTCTGCAGGCAATGACTAGGCTGCCTCATCGCTGGGCAAGGCAGCCCTGAGAAAACGGCAGCAGCACAAGGGAAACTCATAAATAAAGCCCTAACTCCCTGGGACAGAGCACCTGGGGAAAAAAAGGGGTTTATGAGTTCTGCTGCAGCAAAATTAAACGTACCTGCCCAGCCACTCTGAATGAACAACGGAGCTCACAGCTCAGCACTTGAGCTCCTATAAAGGAAACTCTGTCTCCTCAAGCAGCTCTGTGATCCCCGTATATCCAACGAGTCACCTCATAAAGGAGAGCTCAGACTGACATCTGGCGGGTAATCTTCTGGGACAAAGATAGCAGAAGAAGAAACTGGCAGCAACCCTTACTGTTCTACAGCCACTGCAGGTGATCCCCAGGCAAGCAGGGCCGGGAGTGGACCTCAGCAGTCCTACAGCAGAGGGGCCAGACTGTTAGAAGGAAAACTAAGAAACAGAAAGAAATAACTTCATCATCATCAAACTGGACATCCAGTGAGAGACCCCATCTGAAAATCACCAACCACAAAGACCACACATAGATAAATCCACAAAGATGGGAAGAAACCAGTGCAAAAAAGGAGGAAAACACCCGAAACCACAACGCCTCTCCTCCTACAAGGGATCACAACTCCTCACCAGCAAGGGAACAAGGCTGGATGGACGAAGAGTGTGATGAAATGACAGAATCAGACTTCAGAAGGTGGGTAATAAGAAACTTTTGCGAGCTAAAAGAACATGTTCTAACCCAATGCAAAGAAACTAAGAACTGATTTGACGAAATGCTACCAAGAATAACAAACCTAGAGAGGAATGTAAGTGAATTGATGGAGCTGAAAAACACAACACAAGAACTCTGTGAAGCATACGCAAGTTTCAACAGCCAAATAGACCAAGCAGAAGAAAGGATATCAGAGGTGGAAGATCAACTCAATGAAATAAAACGAGAAGGCAAGAGTAGAGAAAAAAGGGTAAAAAAGGAATGAACAAAGTCTCCAAGAAATATGGGACTATGTGAAAAGACCTAATCTACGTTTGATAGCTGTACCTGAATGTGACGGAGAGAATGAATCCAAGCTGGAAAATACTCTTCAGGATACTATCCAGGAAAACTTTCCCAACCTCGGAAGGCAGTCCAATATTCAAGTTCAGGAAATACAGAGACCACCACAAAGATATTCCTCAAGAAGAGCAACCCCAAGGCACATAATCATCAGATTCACCACGGTTGAAATAAAGGAAAAAATGCTAAGGGCAGCCAGAGAGAAAGGTCGGGTTACCCACAAAGGGAAGCCCATTAGACTCACAGCAGATCTCTCAGCAGAAACCCTACAAGCCAGAAGAGAGTGGGGGCCAATATTCAACATCCTTAAAGAAAAGAAATTTCAACCCAGAATTTCATATCCAGCCAAACTAAGCTTCATAAGTGAAGGACAAATAAAATCCTTTGTGAACAAGCAAGTATTCAGAGATTTCATCACCACCAGGCCTGCTTTACAAGAGCTCCTGAAAGAGGCACTAAACATAGAAAGGAACAACCAGTACCAGACACTCCAAAAACATACCAAATGGCAAAGAGCAGCAATACAATGAAGAAACTGCATCAACTAACCGGCAAAACAGCCAGCTAGCATCAAAATGGCAAGATCAAATTCACACATAACAATATTAACCCTAAATGTAAATGGGCTAAATGCCCCAGTCAAAAGACATAGACTGGCAAACTGGATAAAAAGCCAAAACCCATCGGTGTGCTGTATCCACGAAACCCATCTGACATGCAAAGATACACAAAGGCTCCAAATAAAGGGATGGAGGAAGATTTACCAAGCAAATGGAGAGCAAACAAAAGCAGGAGTTGCAATTCTCATCTCTGATAAAATAGACTTTAAACCAACAAAGATCAAAAGAGACAAAGAAGGACATTACATAATAGCAAAAGGATCAATGCAACAACAAGAGAAAACGATCCTAAATATATACACACCCAATACAGGAGCACCCAGATACATAAGGCAAGTTCTTAAGGACTTACAAAGAGACTTAGACTCCCACACAATAATAGTGGGAGACTTGAACACCCCATTGTCAATATTAGACAGATCAATGAGACAGAAAGGATATCCAGGACTTGAACTCAGACCTGGATCAAGCAAAATAATAGACATTTACAGAACTCTCCACCCCAAATCCACAAAATATACATTCCTCTCAGCACCACATCACACCTACTCTAAAATTGACCACATAATTGGAAGTAAATCACTCCTCAGCAAATGCAAAAGAACGGAAATCATAACAAACAGTCTCTCAGACCACAGTGCAATCAAGTTAGAACTCAGAATTCAGAAACTAACTCAGAACCGCACAGCTTCATGGAAACTGAACAACTGGCTCTTGAAT
>PVKV010028167.1:7978-18556 GCA_004027835.1 Alouatta palliata | reverse complement strand
TTTTCTGCCCCTTTAAGGAATCTTTTAGATTTTTTTCTTGTCCCCACTCCCCATGAATTTATTTATTTATTTATTTATTTACTTATGATGCTCTTGTTGCCCAGGATGGAGTGCAGTGATGCGATCTCAGCTCACCACAACCTCCACCGCCCAGGTCTCAAGCGATTCTCCTACTTCAGCCTCCCGAGTAGCTGGGATTACAGGCATGCGCCACCATGCCCGGCCAATTTTTGTATTTTTAGTAGAGACGGGGTTTCTCCATTTTGGTCAGGTTGGTCTCGAACTCTCGATCTCAGGTGATCTGCCTGCCTCAGCCTCCCAAAGTGCTGGGATTACAGGTGTGAGCCACCACGCCCAGCCAAAAAAAATTTTTTTTTTTTTGACATGGAGTCTTGCTCAATCTTGGCTCATCCTCCTCCCCCAAATTCAAGGGAGTCTTCTGCCTCAGCCCCTCAAGTAACTGGGATTACAGATGCCTGCCAACATGCCCAGATAATTTTTGTATTTTTTTAGTAGAGATGGGTTTTTACCACGTTGACCAGGCTAGTCTAGAACTCCTGACCTCAAGTGATCCATCTGCCGTGACCTCCCAAAGCACTGGGATTACAGATGTGAGCCACTGCACCCAACCTCCCCATGAAATTTTAATACCACAGACATACTGTCTGTTTGTGTATTATGGCCCTTTGGAATCTCACAAACCATTGTAATATCTTAAGACTTTTTTGTCTCTCACAAGATCTAGTTATTGCCCCTATTGAGAATGCATCCTTTAGACTGGTTCTTCTCAGCCTCAGCACCCTTATCATTTTGGGCCATATAATTCTTTGTGGTAGGGGCTGCTGTCTCATGCATTATAGAATGGTTAGCAGCATTCCTGGCCTCTGCCCCCAGGTGCCTGTAGCACTCGCCACCAGGACCAGAACTGCCACAGGTTTCCTGTGGGACACCCCATCCCCACTGCCCATGGTGGAGAATGACTGTGGTAGACAGAAGAGGCCTCTCGCCAGTCCCTCCTCCTAATAGAGATGACGGTGATAATCAAATTAATTAAATTGGCATTGTTTCTGCTCACTTGGCAAAAATGTTTCTATTTTAGTACTGATTGCTTTGTATTGTAATTATTTTTAGCATGTTTGCCAAATCTTCCCCCAACAAGAACACCCTGGATTATTTCAGAGCCAAAATCTTATCCTCAGCTCCAGTATGAAGCCTGGCAGAGTCATCAAAAACATGAAAACAAATTAGTGCCACAATGAAAAAGCAGAGCTTGGAGTCTAGGGCTTGGGGTTCTGGTCCCAGTGGGTCACTAATGCATGTGTGACTCACCTCGGATGATTTCCTCACATTGAAAAAGAGGGGCCTGTGTGGTGGCTCACACCTGTAATCCCAGCACTTTGGGAGGCCAAGGTGGGAGAATTGCTTGAGCCCAGGAGTTCGAGACCTGCCTGAGCAACATGGCGAAAATGCATCTCTACCCCCGAAAAATACAAAAATTAGCTGGGTGTGATGGTGCATACCTACAGTTCCAGCTACTCAGGAGCCTGAAGTGGAAGGATCACTTAAACTTGGCAGGCGGAGGCTACATGAACTGAGATCCTGCCACTGCATTCCAGCCTGGGTAACACTGAGATCCTGTCTCACAAATAAATAAATAAATAAATAAGTAAAATGAAAAAAGAGAGCCTAGGTCATCTCCATGGTCTTGTCCAGCTCTGACATCATCCCATAGGTCTGCATGATTTGTGTCAAAGCTGTATGCAGCAAAGGTATTAGTTTAAGGAGTCATGTTGAGAGAATGCAGATTGCTATTCTAAGGACTTGGGTGGTATGTCACAGATACCTGACCAGGATGAGCATGGTGGCTCACACCTGTAATCTCAGCACTTTGGGAGGCTGAGGAGAGTGGATCACTTGAGGTCAGGAGTTCAAGACCAGCCTGGCCAACATGGTGAAACGCCATCTCTACTAAAAACATAAAAATTAGCCACGCATGGTGGTGTGTGCCTGTAGTCCCAGATACTCAGGAGGCTGAGGCAGGAGAATTGCCTGAACCCGGAAGGCAAAGGTCACAGTGAGCCAAGATTGTGCCACTGCACTCTAGCCTAGGAGACAGAGTGAGACTCTGTCTCAAAAATTAAATAAATAAATAAATAAATAAATAAGAAATAACTGACCAGCATAAAGACCTTAATGAAGAAGCTAAAGAACATAAAACCGCTGGATCTAGTAAAGCAAAGTAAAGTAAAGGTTGCTGAAAGGGAAGTGAGCAATCTCTGGGCTTTACAGAGTCTGCATGAATTACTTAATGTGAGGTCATTTCATTGTCACATCACCTTGACATGGGCATCGTCTCCATTTTCCAGATGAAAAAATTGAGGCACAGAAAAGTTAAGTCTAGCCAGAAGCCAGGTCTGTGATTCGATCTCTGATGGTACATCTTTGCGTGTCGTGCTCCAGTCTGCTCATCTGAAGTCTTGAGAAGAATCATTAGCCTTGTAAACAAAATGTGCCCCCACTCTTCTCTTGGCAGGCCTGTTTCTGAGTGTCAGTTTACTCCTACAGTAAAACAAGAACCCATTTTGTTGGATGCAGTGCTGGGTGAAAAAGCACCTGACATGTGGATGGTGACGTCATCACAAAAAGAGGCTGGGGGCTGGGCACGGTGGCTCACGCCTGTAATCCCAGCACTTTGGGAAGCCAAGGCAGGTGGATCACTTGAGCTCAGGAGTTTAAGATCAGCCTGGGCAACATGGAGAAACCCTGTCTCTACTAAAAATACAAAAATTAGCCAAGCGCGATGGCATGCACCTGTAATCCCAGCTACTGGGGGCTGGGGTGGGAGAATCACTTGAGCCCAGGAGGTTGAGGCTGCAGTGAGCTGTGATTGCACCACTGCACTCCAGCCTGGGTGACAGAGTGAGACCCTGTCTTCAAATAAATAAACTAATTAATAAATAAAAGAGGCTAGGCCAAGCCCAGCACAGGTGACGCATGAGTATAGTGCTAGTACTTGGAGGGTGAGTGAGAGGGTCACCAGGAGTTCGAGGCTGTACTGAGCTATGAACCCACCACCGTACTCCATCCTGGGTGACACAGCAAGACCCTTTTTTTTTTTTTTTTTTTTTTTTGAGATAGAGTCTCAGTCAGCCGCCCAGGCTGGGAGTGTAGTGGCGCAATCTCAGCTCACTGCCACCTCTTCCTCTCAGGTTCAACAGATTCTCCAGCCTCCGCCTCCCGAGTACCTGGGATTACAGGTATATGCCACCACGTCCAGCTAATTTTTGTATTTTTAGTAGAGACAGGGTTTCACCATGTTAGCCAGGCTGGTCTCAAATTTCCGACCTCAGGTGATCCACCCTCCTCAGCCTCCTAACGTGCTGGGATAACAGGTGGGAGCCACCAGGCCAGGCTAAGACCCTGTCTTAAAAAAAAGAGGCTGGGGTCAGTTTATTGGGTGCTGGAAACAGGCAAAGAGTGACCCAGCTCTGCCTTGGTTGTCTTCTGTTCTGGTTAGGATCAGAACCACTCAAACAGCCTCCATGTGTGTTCCTCATCTTGTTATCATTTTAGGGATGAGGAAACTGACAGCAGTTCCAATAACTAACCCAAGGTTAGTATATGGTGAGCCAGGATCCCCAATCAGTTTTGCTTAATTCCAGAACTCCAGGGCACCTAACCCTGGCACCCACCACCTCCTTGGCAGGCAAGGGAAGACCTTGGCATGGGAGAAAGAAGAACTGGGGACTTGGTGCCATACGGGGTTGACGGGGCTAGACTTAGGCAAGAGAGGCTGGGCTCGGTGGCTCACGCCTGTAATCATAGCACTTCGGAAGGCCTAGGTGGGACGATTACTTGAAGCCAGAAGTTCACGGCTGCTCTGAGCTATGATTGCACCAGTGCACTCCAGCCTGGGCAGCGTGAGACCCTGTCTGTGCTTTAAAAAAAAGAAAAGAGGGCCGAGTGCAGCAGTGGCTCATGCCTATAATCCTAGCACTTTGGGAGGCTGAGGCAGGCAGATCACCTTTCATGCTCCACGCCTCTTTCATGCTCCTGCTGCAGCAGCATGAATCTCCCCCATTCCACCCAACATGAGACAGTCCTTGCAGACTGGAAGAGCTGTCCTCTCTCAGTTCTCCTCTCCTTTTTTTTTTTTTTTTTTAGTAAAGATAGGGTCTCTGCAGCACAGGCTGGAGTGCAGTGGCTCACTGCAACCTCCGCCTCCCAGGTTCAAGCAATTCTCCTGCCTCAACCTCCTGAGTAGCTGGAACTACAGGCGCCTGCCACCATGCCTGGCTAATTTTGTATTTTTAGTAGAGATGGGGTTTCTCCATATTGGTCAGGCTAGTCTTGAACTCCCAACGTCAGATGATCTGTCCACCTCAGCCTCCCAAAGTGCTAGGATTACAGGTGTGAGCCACTGTGCCTGGTCTCTCTCTCTCTCTTTTTTTTTTTTTTTTAACAAATTCTCACTCTGTTATCCAGGCTGTAGTGCAATGGCATGATCTCAGCTCACTGCAATCTCTGCCTCCTGGGTTCAAGAGATTCTCCTGCCTCAGCCTCCCGAGTAGCTGCGGCTACAGGCACCTGCCACCACGCCCAGCTAATTATTTTGTATTTTCAGTAGAGACGGGGTTTTACTGTGTTGGCCAGGCTGGTCTCGAATTCCAGAACTCAAGTGATCCACTCGCCTCAGCCTCCCAAAGTGGTAGGATTACAGGAGTGAGCCACCATGCCTGGCCTAGAGCACACTTTCTTAACTACAGCACTATTCAAATTTGGGCTGGATGATTCTTGTGGGTGACGCTGTGCACTGCAGGCTATGTAGCAACATTCCTGGCCTGTGCCTACTAGATGCTAGTAGAAACCCCCTCCAGCTGTGACAACCACAAATATCTCCAGACAGTGCCAAATGTCCCCAGATGAGAACCGCTGCATAACCACTGAAGCACCTGCCACAGGCAGGCCCAGCCATCACCAGGCTAGGGTGTCCCGATCAGCCAAAAGGCTACACAACCCTGAACACCTGCTGCTCTGAGACCGCCTGTCTATACCCCAGAGACTGCAGATTGGAAATGCCAAGCAAAGTCACAGGCACAGTTAGGGCCTTGGTGGAATTGTGGGTGGGAGCTGCCAGGAAGGCAGCACTTGGGGATGCCCCAGGCCTCCCACACTGGTCAGTGAAAGGGCTGAGTCGTTCCATTACTCATCCTTCCACCTTCCACTCATCACTCTGCTGTCTAGACTCAGCAAGAGACTCCAGGCTGGGGCTCAGATGGGCCCATGGCTGCCCTGGGACCAGGCATTTAGTGCCAGAGCCTTGGAGCCAGATGTTTGGACACTGCAGAAGGGGAAGTCAAAGACAGAGAGACAGAAGAACATTGTGAATCTCTTCCCAACCTTTTGAGAAAAAATAGTCAAAAATAAAAAAATTAAAAAAACACCAAAAAACAAAAACAAAAAAATAAAGAGAAAAAATAGTTTGAGAGTGACAAACTAGGCTGATTAAGCCCCCTGATTTTTTTTTTTTTTTTTTTTTTTGAGACAGAGTCTCACTCTGTCGCCCATGCTGGAGTGCAGTGGTGTGATCTTGGCTCACCACAACCTCTGCTTCCTGGGTTCAAGTGATTCTCCCGCCTTGGCCTCCTGAGTAGCTGGAATTACAGGTGCGCACCACCATGCCTGGATAATTTTTGTAGTTTTAGTAGAGATGGGGGTTTCACCATGTTGGTCAGGCTGGTCTCAAACTCCTGACATCATGATCTGCCCACCTCAGCCTCCCAAAGTGCTGGGATTCAGACGTGAGCCACTGGGTCTGGCCCAGCCCCCTGGTTTTTGAAGGAGACTCTATACTATCACTGCATAGCATGCAGGTTAAGAGCATGGGCTCCAGTCCCAGACTGCCTGGTTTAAATCCTGGCTTTATTGCTAAATGTCTATGCAACTTCTGGCAGGTTACTTGCCCTCTCTGTTCCTTAGTTTCCACTGTAAGACAGGGAGGATGAAATGAGTGATGAAGTGTTTAGAATAGTGCCTGGTGTACAGTAAATGCTGTGGAAATGTCTGATAAATAAAATTCTCACAGTCCTTGCAGGGAAGAATGATTATCCTCAATCTGCAGATGAGGATATTGTCAAGTTGAAGAAGTTAGTAAGAGCTAGAAGCAGTGTTTGTCAGCCATACCATGCTGCCCAGGTATGAGACGAGAGGGCTGGCAAGGTTGTGGCCTGGGTGAAACAGGGTCCACAGGTGCCAGGCTCCTGAGACTCATAAGGCGGCTCTGGGAGGCGCTCCTGCCCTGGCATAGAGACCCGGTGCAGCCTGGAGGCAGGTGGTAGCCACTGAGCCCCTAGTGCCCCACTGTCTGAAGAACGCTGGAGCAGGAGTCAGAGATGACGGGTCTGCCTTTCACTTACCATCTGATCTGAAGCAAGGACTGTCCTGTTGAGGACAACATGGCCAGTGGCTGTTGGAAGAGATGAACTGGCTGAGTCAGCCATGCCAGCAGCCTGGAGTAGAAAAAGGAGATGGCTGGGCGCGGGGGCTCATGCCTGTAATCCCTGCTCTTTGGGAGGCCAAGGCAGGTGGATCACCCGAGGTCGGGAGTTGAAGACCAGCCTGACCAACGTGGAGAAACCTTATCTCTACTAAAAATTCAAAGTTAGCCAGGCATGGTGGCGCATGCCTGTAGTCCCAGCTACTTGGGAGGCTGAGGCAGGAGAATTGGTTGAATCTGGGAGGTGGAGGTTGCCGTGAGCCGAGATGGCGCCATTGTACTCCAGCCCAGGCAACAAGAGCGAAACTCTGTCTCAAAAAAAAAAAAAAGCCAGGCACGGTGACTCATGCCTGTAATCCCAGCACTTTGGGATGCTGAGGTGGGCGGATCACAAGGTCAGGAGTTGAGGCCAGCCTGACCAACATGATGAAATCCCGTGTCTACCAAAAATACAAAAATTAGCCAGGTGTGGTGGTGAGCGCCTGTAATCCCAGCTACTCTGGAGGCTGAGGCAGGAGAATTGCTTGAACCTGGGAGGCAGAGGTTGCAGTGAGCCAGGATCGAGCCACTGCACTCCAGCCTGGGCAACAGAGCAAGACTCCGTCTAAAAGAAAAAAGAGAAAAAGAACCAGGTCCCGGGCAGGCAGGCAGGCAGAGGAAGGTAACTGGTCAGAGACACCAAGGAACACAGCCCTTGCATGGATGGCCTGGGCGGGGTGAGATGGACAGGATCAGGCTGAGGGGAAAGGCCCAGGCCTGCCACCCACTCCCCAGTAGGACCAGGCGCATCCCTGGGGGCTTCCTGCTCTGGCTTGTGAGGGCCCCGGGGAGTTGGAGGCACATTGTCTGCAAAGGGCTCCACTATCTAAAACAACTGTCTCCCCTGCTTGGGCCTCCTTCTTCACCTGTGAAATGACCCTCCTTTTCATGCCTCATGCTGGCATCCGCTGTGAAAGCACTTTGAGGACATAATTCACTGTCTGATCAGCTACACCCTCACTTACCGGCTGAGGGCCTGAAAGCAGGCGGTATGCAGATTTTATATTACATATATACACTCCAGAGAGGTGTAAGTCGCAGGGCGAGTTTGTGACCCGGTCAGACCGCAGGGCTCCTGGATCCACCTGGCCAGCCTTTTTCTGGTCCCCGTGGGGTGAGCCGTGACGCCGTTACCTCATCTTCCCTCTCTCTCCCTCAGGCCTTAGCCTCCCCAGATCCTGGGTCTCCAAGGGAAGAGGAGGAGGGACCACTGCTCCCCAGAACCCGCCTGCAGGCAGAGCCACACCAACAGGAACCCTGGACTGTCACCGAGCCAGCAGCCCTGACCCCAGGCAACGCCACGCCTCCCACGACCCTGGAGGTTACCCCCTTGCTGCTGGAGCCGCAGAAGCTGCCAGGATTGGCCAGCACAGCCTTGAGCACCCCAAACCCTGATATCCAGGTGAGAGCTTCAGAAGGGCCAGCAGCCCTGCAGACACCCAGAGAGGAGCGGGACCGAGAGGGTGGCCTCAGGATAGCCTGCATCTTGGACTCCGTGGAGGGTGGGGCTGCTGTGTGGGGTCAGAGGACAGGCTCCCCATGCTCTCTCTCTGGTGTAGCAGGGAGAGTACCTGCCCCTGTACTTTCTAGCTGTGGCCCTTGGGCAAATCTCTTGGCTCTTTGAGCCTCTGTTCTTTAGACCATGGCAACAGACAAACAGCACCAACCTTGCAGGGCTGTGTGAGCACCAGTGAGTGGGAAATGCTCTGTGGGCTAGAAGGGATTCCAGGAATCTGGGGAGGCCTCCTGGAGAAGACCTGTGGGTCTGATCCCCGCCCAGACCCCATGCCTTACCTGCAGGCCCCTAAAGAAGGGGTTCAGTATAGAATGGGGTGGGCTGGTAGCATGGGGGACAGCCACCTGAAAGGCTTTATAGGAGAGGAAATGAGAGCGGCTGGCAGAATTCTAGTTTCAGGTGCCACTGCCTGGGGTGAGTCTCTCATGATAATAATTCGGCATGTTTGTGTAGCAGCTACAGTTTACAAAACACTTTCCCCAGAAGGGGAAAAAAGACCACAGAAGTATAAAACACAATCCTAAAATTATTTAAAAGTGTCTTTCTTCTTCTCTCTACTTACCTACACACACACACGCAGACACACACAAAAAACTGGAAGGTTTTTTTTTCTGTCAGTGATAGAGTATAGGTGATTTTTCTTCTTCTTTTTTTTTTTTTGAAGACGGGGTTTCACCATGTTGGTCAGGCTGGTCTTGAACTCTCTACCTTAGGTGATCCGCCCACCTTGGCCTCCAAAGTGCTTGGATTACAGGCGTGAGCCACCACGCCCAGTCCGTAGGTGATTTTTCTTTTCTTCTTTTTTTTTTTTATTGAGATGGAGTCTCACTCTGTTGCACAGGCTGGAGTGCAACCTCTGCTTCCCAGGTTCAAGCGATTCTCCTGCCTCAGCCTCCCCAGTAGCTGGGTGCGCCACCACATCTGGCTAATTTTTGTATTTTTAGTAAAGACGGGGTTTCACCATGTTGGCCAGGCTGGTCTTAAACTCCTAACCTTGTGATCCACCCACCTCAACCTCCCAAAGTGCTGGGATTACAGGCATGAGCCACCGAGCCCGGCCAGAATATAGGTGATTTTCATTTTCTTCTTCATAGTTTGCTGTTTTTTTTTCAAATTTTGTTCAGTGAGCCTTATGTTACTTTACTGAATAGCCAAAAACAATGTTTCTGAAGTTCCATTTCACATAAATGATTTTATTTTACTTATTTTCCATCCATATCGTGGTGCAAGAGAGCTCCTCTGAGGGCTGCTGTGGGTATTTGATGTCGGGAGCACTCAGCTTCCAGCCCTAACCATGAGGAACTGGAAGCTCAGAGCTGCCAAGGCCCAGTAGCTGCATGCCGGCAGAGCCAGGATTCAAGCCAGCTTCTCTTAAACCAGTGAGTGTCAACCCTGGCACTTGTTAGAACCGCCATAGACCAGTTCAGTCCATATCTGGGGTCTGGGAATTAGGAGTCCCCAGGTGGCCTTCAGCTGTGATTTTTGTGCCCTAAGAGGCCAGGATGGTTAGTCAAGAACAGCCAAGAGAAGGCAGTTGGTTTGAAGGAAAGGATAGGCCTCTCACCTCTGGCCCTGGCCTCATCATCCCCCCTTTCCTTAGAATGCAGCTCTGAGACCTCCTTCACCGGCTGGCCTGGCCTGTCTCCTCTTGCAGGTGACCATTGAGGTGGTAGAGGACCCCCAGGCAGAGGTGGAGATAGACCTGTTGGCCAAGCCCAGCAATCGCCTGCCCCGGGGCTGGCTGCCCACCTTCTGGTCTGTCTGGGGAGATCTGGGAGAAAAGAAAGGGGGTACTCGTCTCAAGGACAGAGCTCCAGGGGAACAAGAGAAGCGGGAGGAAAAGAAGGAAGACGAGGATGATTCTATAGAGAAAATCAAGGATCTGGACCAAGAAGACAAAGAGGAGGACGATGAGGAACAGAAGGAACTCTGGTTCAATGGGACTGCAGACAACTGGGACCAGGGCTGGCTGTCCCCCAGGGCTTGGGTCCTCAAGGAGTTTAACATCAAAGGTGAGCACCCCCATCTCGGCATCCCCCAGCTGCTCCCCTATAGGTCCTGAGTGGAAATGGGGGTGTGAGAGAGGGCGGAGGCTTTCCAACCAGGAGCATCTAGGGAAGCCAGGTGCTTAGGGCCTGTTCAAACACCACCGTCAACTCAAAAGTAATATTGCCAATAGCTCGCAAAGTTTTTCCTTTTTTTGAGATCAAGTCTTGCTCTGCTGCCCAGGCTGGAGTGCAGTGGCATGATCATGGTTCACTGCAGCCTCAAACTCCTGGGCTCAAGAGATTCTCCCACCTTTGCCCCTGAATAGCTGGAACCACAGGTGCGTACCACCAGGGTAGGCTAATTTTTTCTTTTATTTTTTAGTAGAGATAAGGTCTCCCTATGTTGCACAGGCTGGTCTCAAACTCCTGGGCTCAAGCAGTCCTCCCAGCTTGGCCTCCCAAAGTACTGGGATTACAGGCATGAACCACTGTGTCTAGCCTTTTTTTTTTTCTTCTTCTTTTTTTTTTTTTTTTTTTTT
>PVKV010028166.1:6126-25458 GCA_004027835.1 Alouatta palliata | reverse complement strand
GACTCTCTTACCTGTAGCTGCTGCCACCAAGAGGAGGATCCTCCAGGTCCAGTCCATGGTGAGGTGCTGTGCTCTGGGGATTCTGTAGGGGAGGGGTGTGGTTGTTGTGTGATGCTCTCTGGGAAAGGAGAGACCTTTATTAACCTCAGTAGACACCAGTGAATTTGCATACTCATGAGGCAGGTATTTCATAGCTCAAACCACCCCACCCTGAGGAAGAAGATGGTGGTACGTGGACCACGCCACAGTGGGATGCTGAGCTTCCTGTCCTGAACTTCATTTAGTAATAACTGTCCTCTGGCATGCTCAGAAGTTCATGAAGCCAGAACTCCTCTCACAGAAACCCAGAGTCTCACAGGACACTGTCCTCAATGTGATTCCTTGTTCCTATGGCACACTGATAACCTGAGATTTTCCTGGGCCTTGCCCTCTGCACATCTAACTTCTGGGATGAGTGTGTCTCCCGATATTAACACTCATTGAATTAATAAAATCACCCTCAATTCCTACTTATAATTACCTTTGAGAGGCTTAGACATTCCTCCTTTTAAGTGGTTTGCATTAAATTTTTTGAGTTGGGTATAGGCTACATATACAAGAGAATACTTAAAGACACACTAGTGCTTGCTAAATACTTATTTAACTTTTATGTCATTATTGCTTTGAAATAAGGAATATTCAGTTCTTGAGAGGAAACCCCTCCCCAGCCTCCTGTGCACCTGCTCCAGGGCTGGGTCCTGTGATGGGTGAGTCCTGAGCACCCCCTGCAGCTCAGCTCCTGCCCTGCAGGGAAGTTCCTGTCTGGGCTCAGAGAATTCTCCCAGCGTGTCAAGCCCAGTATGAAGCGCTTGTGCTCTGGCTCAGAATGCTCCTCAGTGACAGCAATTGCTTCTCACACCACCTCTTAAATTACGAAATAGGCCTTCGAAAACCCAACGTAATCTATAGGGAGACCTTACCACAGCAAGCAAGGAATCACTAAAGCCACCAGAGAGCCCCTTCCCTGGAGCTGTTGATGCGCTGATACGGTCCAGACACGTGGCGAGTCCAGGAACTGATGGAAACTTTGGGGCAGCTTCTTTTTTTTTAGGGTTCTATGGTTGAAGTTTACATCAGATGATAACTTTCACATAGACCGTATATCTCGAAGCCCCCCACCCCCACCATACGCTCACAGTGGCATATTTACACAGTAATGAGCCTCAAATTTGCCTTCCTTCCTAGTGTCTTGCCAAAGAGAAGTACTTCCAACACTGACCCTCGTCTTGCTTTGCTTTTTGTTGTTACTGGTTTTTTTTTCTTCCCCAAACAGAGCTAAAACAAACTCAGTGCTACTGGAAGTTTAGAAAGCGTCTTCACTTCGTTTTTGCCTGTTCGCACCTGGGAACCCGGGAGATGCCCCATGAGAGGATCTAAGGCCATTGAGGGGGGGCCGTGACCTTGGTCCTGAAGCTGTTGGTCTCAGAGGCTTTAGATCGCTTCACTGTCCTTGACGTTTCCATGCATAGATTCTGTCTGAGGACCAGAACTTAGGGAAGCCAAAGGCAGCTTTGGCTTCCCTAAGTTCTGGTCCTCAGGTAGAGTCTGTGCAGCGCCACACTTTTCTCTTTAATCCTGATTAATCATATTGGTGGGGAGGTGATATGATGGGCAGGGCAGCAGGATATGTTCTGGAAATTGAATTCCAGTGTTTTCTTGCTGTTCTTTCTCTAGGCTGAGCACTTTACGAGGAGTCTCCAGTGGTTTAGCTGATTCTCCTCCGTCCTCTACTCCCCCTCCTGGCTGCAGCATCCACAGATTATTCTCTTGAATCTCACCCCAGTTGTTTTGTTAATTATACCCTTTTCATGACACAGGAAGGCTAAGATGAAGCTGCCGGGGATGGAGAAGAATCCCTTCCCTTCACATAGAGTAAAGATTTTGAAGTATTTTTTTCTCTGTATTTATCAGAAAATAGTTCTCCTGATGGCAGAGCCATGAGGGAATCTGTTTGGATTCTCATCTTGAGAACCCAGAAGTTTCTGAAGGGAAATTCCATAAAAGTGTGAGGTGTGCGGTCCCCAGGAGTTCTTACCTTATTCCTGGCCACACCTGTCCTCCAGACATTTATGGAATTGCCATGTAACTGTTCCCACCAGCTTGTGCTGTTAACTGAAGAATCACCCAATTTATAAACTTAGAAAGGAAACTTTATTTCTGGTAAAGGGTTGAAGTTTCAGGAGGGCCATCTTAATAGGCTGGGAAGCAAAGCCTCCCACAGAGCCTGTGAGCAGGAACTTCAAGAGAGGGGAAGATGCCGGGCGCGGTGGCTCACGCCTGTAATCCCAGCACTTTGGGAGGCCGAGGCAGGTGGATCACGAGGTCAAGAGATCGAGACCATCCTGGTCAACGTGGTGAAACCCTGTCTCTACTAAAAATACAAAAATTAGCTGGGCATGGTGGCACGTGCCTGTAGTCCCAGCTACTCAGGAGGCTGAGGCAGGAGAATTGCTTGAACCCAGGAGGCAGAGGTTGCGGTGAGCCGAGATTGCGCCATTGCACTCCAGCCTGGGCAACAAGAGCGAAACTCCGTCTCAAAAAAAAAAAAAAAGAGAGGGGAAGATGAGAAATGAACTCATGCAAATGAATTGACCAGTGTACACACTCAGCAGGCTGTAGAAGGAGCTATGGATAGTCACATGGCGGGCAGGCTCTCGTGTGTAATAGGCAAACACACCTGTCACATGCGTTTCATGTTTGTTTTGGGGTGAGGACTTAAGAACTAAATGAATTACAGTCGGGCCCTGTACATCAAAAGGGCTTTGTGCAGGGGCAGAAAGACACACAGTGCACAGCCTCCGAAAATTGACCAGGACAAGTTTCTGGACAGTGGTCTCTTCTCAGGAGAAATTTACTGAAAACAGTCTCTTGTCCAATCAAAGCTCTATTTATGGCTGTGGAACAGGAGCAGAGTTACCCGATGTCTGGAGTTCCATGAGCTGCAAATGTTTTAATATTGCTTATCTCAAGACCAGTTCTTATACAGCTACTAGAGAAAAAAAAAGCCCTGTGGCAGTTACAACATAGTCACATAGTCTATTTTTTAAGTGTAGGGGCAAATGGCGTAATTATTTACTGGTGTGACCTTAGACCTTGTTTATAATTTGGTATCTTATTGCCATAGAAAGTTTATTCTCTCAATCTGATAATCTCTATTTTAATGTCTTTCTAGTTTTGGAGTCCTGATTTTCCCTGAAATTTCATTTCTTCAACAGATACAAAAAGTCACTGATAATCAATTTTCCAGGCCTTTATTATTGTAAGAATGTGGGTGATGATTGACGTGCTCTTCACATATTAAAGCAGAAACCAGAAGCAGCTTCAGAGATCACACTGACCTGACACAGCAGCAGGAATCTCATTAAGTGTAAGTGGCCTCACACAGATGTAGCTGAACACGCAGTGACGCGGAAGACCCGCAGCACGGGACACATGTGAGAAGATTTTGTGGTTCTGAGGCTCTGCGCAGGAGCTGGAGTTCAGATGCAGGGATGGACTCAGTTACCTGTCAGGTGATACTGTGTTTTGGAAGCTTATTCCGACTCCTGCACTGGATTTGGTAGCTGCACCTGGGCCCACACACCTAAAACAGAAGCTCTCATTAATTAACTCAAGACCCACCACTAAGAAAGCTGTCCCGGGGAAGGGGCAGAGCAGGGGCCTCTGCTTCCGGAGCCTGGAGCTGTGCAGGGAGGGTCAGGAGTGGGACCCGTGTCTTCTGCTCCCCCTGCCGGCTGCACAGGCAACTGCAATCAGGAGCTTTACATGGCTAAGTACATAAAATACGTGATAGTTCCAGGGAAATGTAATACACACATGAAGGAATGAGGAATCTTAATGAAATTAAAATAAAACAAATATATTAAATATATATGAAACACTGTAAGAGATTATCATGGAAAAGACAACAAACAAATATTAAACACCTGTGTGTGTATGTGTGTGAGGTACTATTCTTGTAAATTAAATTATAATTTTCTAAATAAAGTCCTTCAAGTAGGTACAGAATCTTTGCCTTTGATTGCCGCAAAGAGGCAGAAGGATCTGTCACCAGGACTCCAGGGCCGTGCTAGTGACTTCCCCTCCTAATCCTGAGGACAGGGTTCTTCCAACTCTGAGGATCAGGATGCTGAAACTGATTGCGTGAGAAGAGAAAGTGGAATTTTCTGTGGAAAAATATTAGTGTGAGCATAATTTTCAAGTAAATAAGTTTATTCTACCAGAGACACAGTCACATCATGTGATGCGTGTGGCTTTTGACATTAGCAATATTGTTATTATCAATATTATTGGGGTGTTCCCTGGAAAATGACAAAAGATGCAGTGGAAGGTCTCCTGGGGGTTAGATGCCACTCAGCTAAAGGAGGACTCAGGATCGGCCCGAGGCTCCCCTCCTCATCTATCCCACATCTGCTCCTCAGATTGTCCCTTCCTGCCTGAGTCCTGAGTGTCTCTGTGGTCCTGGACAATGCACATCTGGGGCAATTGCTTCCTAGCTGTACATCCACAGGGCAAGCTGCTGTCCCTAATGGTTGCGACGGAGCTGGGCCTGGATCCACCCAGGAGGCCCCAACCTGAGCACTGGGTTTCCTCCCACCAAGGAGACAGAGTCAGCTGAGTGTCCCCCACTTCACAGAACTACCAGGAGGCAATTTTAGTCAAATTCTAACATACTTCAACTATGTAATCCAGTAATTACGGTTTTAAGTGTTTATCTATCTGACTTTAAAAGTATGTCCACAAAGAAAACTGCACATGAATAATTGCAGTAGCTTCATTTATATTTTCCCAAAACTATAAACATTCAAAAGGTTCTTCTGTAGGTGAATAAACAATCTGTGGTAATTCTTATAATGGAATAATTTAGCCATTATAAAGAACAGCTATCAAACCATGAAAACCTTGAATGAATTTTAAATACATGTTGTTAAGTAAAACCACCAGTCTGATAAAGCTACATGATATATAATTTAATTCACCTGGTAACCTGGAGAAGGCCAAACATTAAACAAAGTGAACAAATTTGTATTTGCCAGTAATTTGGGGAGAAGGTGAGAATGTGTAAAAAACAGAAGACTTTAAAGGACGACAAAACTATTACGTATAATATTGCCACGGTAGATATGTGATGTCACAAATTTGTCAAATTCCACAGAATATGCAGCATGAAGGCTAGATCTTACTTTACAAAAAATTAAAAATCGGTAAGAAATTAGGGACCTCAGGATGGAATGCAGACTACACAGAAGATATCTGATGTCTTTAAAATGCATTAAACAACATCACTGAGGAAAGTAGGTCAAAGAAGCTGCTAAAGAAAGAAACTGCACGTCGGCACCGTCCTCTGGTTGATGGTGGTGTTCCACAAAGGAGCACAGCTTACCGTTTGTGATTCTGCACTGCAGGAGTCCTGGAACTGGACAACACAGGGAACAGAGGGTGTGTGGTGAGAGGGGGTTCCTCGCAGTTGGAGTGGGAGATACAGACAGCAAGGAAGAAGAGTGAGACATGTCCACGTAGTGTTGGATGAGGGTGAACGTGCTGGTAAGTTTGCATGTTTGGCAGAATGTGCATACAAGAAATTAGATAAAAATACTTCGAAGAAAGTGGAAAATAAGCTCTGACCTAAATGACTTTGGAAATTCTGAAAGTCTAAAGTGTAAATAAACTGCACACAGCACTGCACTCTAGCAGATAAACATGCTTTCCACTGGGGTACAGCTTCCCAGTTTTGATTCTGCTTGTATGGTTACTGAAATTGTTCAGCTAAGTAACACCATGGAGTATGGTGGGATGGAGTCCCTCACTTTACAGCAGGTGGTGATTGACAGGCAAGACATGTTCATGTGGTAAGGCAGATGGGTGGAGATACAAGTGGGTTCTTATTTTTAATGTATTACAGTTAAGAAGATTAGATACATAGTTCAGATGTGTCTGTAAATGTGGGTTGATATACACGTGCACATTTGTGGCCACTTAGTTGAGCGGTCCTAGAGCACTGATACCCCATTAACAACACACACACCCAACTTCACAATTCTGTGTTTTAGTACCATTCTTCAACACCAGAAGGCAGCAATCCTTAGAAAAATGGCTGATTCTGTGTGTGAAAAAGATAATACAGAAAAGGAGCTTGGAATTTCTTATAAGACCAGGAAATGGGGAAACAAAGGAAGAGCTGTGCTGTAAGGACGCAGGATCCAAACTAAGTGAGCTCCCAGCACATAACAAGTTGTGGTGATTGGAGTCATGACATGAATAATGAAGCCTGGATCTTCCTCAGAATATACAATTAACATCCATAAACCACTACTGTTATTAATAGATGATTAAATAAAGAAAACTTGAAAAGAAGGCCACATCTCCCTTACAGAAGTAACTAGTATCTTGTGTTGATAGTACTCTCATCAAGGAGATGAGGTTTAAACACTCATGTATTGATTGTGGCCTGAGATTATAGACACGGAAGAGGTAATCAGTGCTTGCTTATTTTATAATGAGTTTTCAGATATCATGCCATGAAAGGTCTATGGATGAATAAAATTATACATGCTAATTTATCCAAATTTGTAAACACACATACACACATTTTTCTGCAGTACATATTGATAAGGGAGTGAAAAGACTATTACAAACTTGGAGAAAATATATTCAAGTAATATGTTTGTTAAATGACTTCTTTTATTTTAGTAAATGACTTTTATAATGAACATACAAGTAAGCTACACCTAATTAAAAATGCAGTAAAAAAATGAACCAAATATCAGAACAGGCACCTCAGCACAATTATGTAAAAATTGTTAAATACAAATTTTTCATCAGGGCTGTGTGCATTAAAACAAAAATTAAATACCATTGCTCCCCTATTAGAATGCTTAAAATGCATAATACTCATGGCCAAAAATGGCAATAAGATTGTGAAGAAACGAAAACTGTTACGTATGGCTGTTGTGAATCCAAAATGGTGCATGCACAAAATGAAATACATGTTGCCATTTTTTAAAAAGCAGAGATAAAAGTAGAGTTAAAATGTGATCTAGTGGCTGTGTTTCAAAATATTTACAATACTGATTCAGAAATTGACGTTTACACAGGAAACCAGCTTCTGCTCTCTGACCTCTATCACCTGGTTTGTGTCAAAAGCATCAATCCTAGGAATGCCTCCCAGAAAATGGCTCTGCACAGGGGAAATGTTAAGGTGTGGGTGCTACTGAGACTCCTAGGAGCCTCCTGGTGGGCAACAGGAATCAGGGAGGCACCAATGGCCTTGCTGGACTTCGCTTGGACCACAGGTGAACTAGGGAGCTCCATCAAACTCCCACGTTTCTCCAGCACTAGTTGTGAGACTGGCATCCTGGCCTGAAGTGTCTGCAGCCTCACCTGGTCTCCTGTGTGTTTTTCTGCCTCCCTGCTTACATCTCACTTTGGGAAAAATAAGAATTTTTTATAAATAAACTTTTCTAATCCAGAGACCTCAATCGTAGGCACAGAAACATAAATATAGAGAGGCTCCCAGGGAAACTGTTTGATGCAGAGGAAGCCACAGACCCTGAAGGAAAGCAGCCTTTGACCTTAAGCTGTGCCTGTCCTGGGGATGCCCCTAACTTCTATGGGTGTTGCATGACCCCTGCAGCGCAGCCTCCTCACTTCTAGCTGCAGGAAATTTTGTGTTTTGGCTAACTCTGACGTTCCCTCACTTAGTAATTTATGTGCAGTAGTACGAGTCCAGGTTCTCAGCTCTGACTGTTCGTTCTTAGATACATCGAGTTCTCGGCATTGTCTTTGGTGACGGAGAATCTGTCCCTCACAGAGTTTGAATGCTATATCTGACTTCCCTCATACTTTATACTTATTGCTGACTCTAGCGCCTTCTCTGAAGCCTGGTGGACCCAGCTATTTCAGTAGCTCCTCATTCAGTATCTCATTCAGTAGCTACTATAGTTGAATCCAGAGGCTGCACAAAAGACTCTCAGGAACTCTTCAGGCTGTCTCAGGGCTGAACCTCACTTGAAACCTTTATATACATAGACGTTCTGGTTAGAAACTGCCAAATACATCCACTATTCCTCTTACTCATATCCACTTATACTCACTTTCTCAAATTCTCTATGAATAACCTTTTAAAACAGCAACAAGAAAAATCTAGCTGAGCTCAAAGCCCGTACTGAATCCTCTGTGTTCGTTCCTGATTACCCAGTGGAAATGCTTGGAAATTTCAGGGCTGGGACTCCTCTTCCAGAGATTTAGGACCAGAACTGGGCTGGTTTTCATCAGTAGAGGGAGAGCCCTATTTTAATGTCTCCTATGACATAGAAGCTCAAAGGTAGGATGCCTTAGGATAGGGCAGGGCCCAGTGCAGATGTGAGACTCCTGGAATTTAGTGGCAATAAAAGAATTTAGAGAAATATAATTTCTTATTATGTGATTGTGTCATGAAAATCACTTAACAATATCTATGTCTTTTTCCATATTTTTAAAACATAAATATAACTACATTAGGCAAACTTCAAAAGATATGAAGGGTGAGATAAAAAATACAATAACGAAAAAGATCTTAGTATCTCACTTTCAGTAATTTACAGAACTTGCAGAAAGTAAATTCTTCAGAAGTCAGTGGAGTTCAAAAACACTATTGAACAAATTTACCACGTAGACATCTATAGAACATCCCAACCAAGAGCAGAGTAATACACAGTCTTCTCAGGCATGCTCTGAACATTCTCCATGATAGGTTATATGTTACATCACAAAATGAGTCTTACATCCAGGTCACATCGCTGCAAGAGGTGGGCTCCCATGGCCTTGGGCAGCTCCATCCCTGTGGTTTTGCTGAGTATAGCCCCTCTCCTGGCTGCTTCCACGAGCAGGCTTGATAGTCTGCAGCTTTTCCAGGTGCAGGTGCAAGCTTGTGGTACATCTACTATTCTGGGGTCGGGAGGATGGTGGCCCTCTTCTCACAGCTCCAGTAAGTGGTGCCCCAGTAGGAACTCTGTGTGGGGATTCCCACCTCACATTTCCCTTTCACAACGCTCTAGCAGAGGTTCTCTGTGAAAGCCCTGCCCCTGCAGCAAACTTCTACCTAGACATCCAGGCTTTTCCACAGATCTCGTGAGATCTAGGCAAAGGTTCCCAAAACCTACATTCTTGATTCCTGTGCACTGGCAGTCTCAACACTACGTGGAAGCTGCCAAAGCTTGAGGTTTGCCCCTCTGAAGCCATGACCCTAACTCCACATTGGCCCCTTTCAGTCACAGCTGGAGCAGCTGGGACACAGGTCACCAAGTGCCTAGGCTGCACACAGCATGGGGACCCTGGGCCTGTTCAACACTACACTTTTTCCTCCCAGGTCTCTGGCCTGTGCTGAGAGGGGCTGCAGTAAAGATGCCTGACATGCCCCAGAGACATTTTCCTCATTGTCTTTGAGGATTAACATTCAGCTCCTCATTACCTTAGCAATCTTTTTGCAGCTGCTTGAATTTCTCTTCAGAAAATGGTATTTTCTTTCCTATTGCATTGTCAGGTTGCAAATTTTCCTACCATTTATGCTCTGCTTCCCTTATAAGACTTACGCCTTTAACAGCACACAAGTTAATTCTTTTTTTTTTTTTTTTTTTTGACACAGGCTCACATTTATACAAGTCAATTCTTGAATGCTTTCCTGCTTAGAAATTTCTTCCACCTGATACCCTAAATTATCTCTCTTAGGTTCAAAGTTCCACAAATCTTTAGGGCAAGGGCAAAACGCCACCAGTCTCTTTGCTAAAGCATAACAAGAGTAACCTTTGCTCTAGTTCTCAACGAGTTCCTCATCTCCATCTGAGACCACCTCAGCCTGGATTTCATTGTCCATATCATTATCAGCATTTTGATTCAATGCCATTTAACAAGGCTCTAGGAAGTTCGAAGCTTTCCCACATTTTTCTGTCTTTTTCTGAGCCCTCCAAACTCTTCCAGCCTCTGCCTGTTACCCAGTTCCAGAGTCTTCATTTTCGAGTATCTTTTCAGCAGCACCCTGCTCCTGGTACCAATTTCCTGTATTAGTCCATATTCACGCTGCTGAAAAAGACATACCTGAGGCTGAGAAATTTTCAAAAGAAAGAGATTTAATTGACTTATATTTCCACTTGGCTGGGGAGGCCTCACAATCATCGTGGAAGGTTAAAGCCATGTCTCACATGGCAGCAGACAAGAGAAGTGAGCTTTTGCAGAGAAATTCCTTTTTTTCATAAAAAACCCATCAGATCTCATGAGACTTATTCACAATCACAAGAACACCATGGAAAAGACCTGTCACTGTAATTCAATTATCTCCCACAGGGAGTCTCCCACTGTGTCCCTCCCACCACACATGGAATTTATGGGAGTACAAGTCAAGATGAGATTTGGTTGGGGACACAGAGACAAACCCTATCAATTACAATGATTAAAAAAATTATAGATGAGATTGGTAGTCACAGAACTCTGAAATCAGGGAGATTCTCTGGGGAAGCTCTCACATTAAGAAGAAATTCCAAACACTGAAAGGAAACACATCCTTCACCTCCATCTGCACCTGTCTCTGCGACTGACTCTCATCAGTGGGTTCTGAGCACCCTCTGCAACTAATTTCCTACATGTGTTTGTGTCTGGGCTCACACTGATCTCCCCTGACTTTGTCTCTAAGACATTAAGACACAGCAGTGTCCTCAGTTCTCACACTGTTTATTTGCAGATAAAGGGAGTTCTTGGAAGTGTCTCTGAGATGGTAAATCAGCCCTTCATGGCATCTGCATAGCAAGTGTTATTTCCATCCCTACTAATTCATGAGACTCACCCCATCCCCTTCCCTAAAGCCTGGTGGATCCTGTGCATGTACAGCTACTGAAACTGAATCTAGAGGTGCAACAGGAGAGTCTCAGGGACCCCTCAGGCTTTACCAAGCCTCCTGCAGAGTTTACCTGCTGCACCTCACACTGGACACCTGCAAACACAGAGACACAGTGGTCAGAAACTGACACGCAAATCCACTGTTTCTCTCACTCATATCCATGCACACTAAATATCTTCAGATCTCCAGGAATCAGCTTTTAATATAGCAACAAGAAAAACCCAGCTCAGTCCACACTCTAAGGTGAGTTGTTTGTGTTCGGTCCTCAACACCAAATAGAAACACATAGAAATGCTGGGACTGGGTCTCCTCTCCCAGAGCCCAGGGTCACTAAATCTGGATGGGATGCCTGAGGAGAGGGCAGGTCCCAGAGAAGGTCCTAGGTGAGATGAGTAGAAATACTATCCTTTAGGAAAACATAATTCTATATTATGCAATTGTGCATTGATGAACACTTAGAAGTCACTATCTTATGTAATTTTACTTATTTGTCCAATATATATTTAATATAGGTTTTAATGGTACATTTTACAGAAAAATATACTTACAGAACACGGCAGTTACAGTGTGTCCAAGAGCTCACATCAGGACAGAGTTAGCCCCATTATCTGTGCCTGTGATTGTAAATACTGAGGAGGGTGGTCCCCTGAGACAACTCCAGGGCAGTGTGAGACATGCCTTGTGAGGTTTGCAAAAGTCCATACCTCTCATGACAGCTGTGTGTGTTTTTGCTGTGATTTGGTGTTCACCTAAAATATATAGAAATAATCAGAGTTCATACATGGGAAGTTTGAGGAGTTTATAATGTTTCAAATGTCACTACTTATTTTTATTGCTCGTTCTCAGCCAATGTATTCACTTTTTTATTGCTAATTTATTTAAGTATAATTAACTAACAATAAACCCAAATTTGTACTGCACAGTTTGGAAATGTTGAACTAGGTGTGCAATCTTTTAATCAGGACACCAAGCAAGGTGTGAAATATTCAATTAACCCTTTAAAATTTCTCTCAATTTTCTGTAAGTTTCACTCATGACTCCAGTACTCCTGCCACGCTATTTTCACACAAATTCAAATTTTCTCCACGTTACTTCAGAATGGCTGCATTACCTATAATTATACAAATGGAGGTGTATGATATGTAGTATACTTGCAATTCTTTAGCTTCTTTTATTGGCACACTTATTGAGAATATAGTCATGATATTCTGTGACACAGGCATGCCTTGACTGAATTGTGTTCCACTACGTGAATAGATCTGAAACTGTTCAGTCATTCACCTATAATTCATATTTGATTCTCTCAGCAGCCATCTTTTATATAGGAAGCAACTGCTCAGTAACGAAAAGTAAAAAAGTGAGAAAAGTACAACCATATTCTACCTCACTGACATTAAACTTGAACAACTACTAATAAAGGAAATAAAGCATCTGCGTATCAGAGTTAATATCACAGGGCAAAGGAGAAAGCAGCAGTCTGAGGTGACAGGGGCCTGCAGGGAGAATCAGGACCCACATATTATTGCAGCTGGGGCTGTGGCCGCTGGATGGCATTTCTGGTAGAAAACGACTAAGCTGGAAATATTTAATAAGTTGCTTTAGGATTTTTAAGATTATACTTTAAGTTCTGGGGTACATGTGCAGAATGTGCAGGATTGTTACACAGGTACACACATGCCATGGTGATTTGCTGCATCCATTCCCCTATCATCTACATTAGGTATTTCTCCTAATGTTAGCCCTCCCCAATCCCCCCACCCTCTGCTATCCCTCCCCTAGGACCCCCACCTCCTGACAGGTGTGTGATATTCCTTCCCTGTGTCCATGTGTTCTCATTGTTCAGCACCCACTTATGAGTGAGAACATGCGGTGTTTGGTTTCTTGTTGTTGTGTCAGTTTGCTGAGAATGATGGTTTCCAGCTTCATCCATGTCCCTGCAAAGGACATGAACTCATCCTTTTTTATGGCTGCATAGTATTTCATGGTGTATATCTGCCACATTTTCTTTATCCATTCTATCATTGATGGGCATTTGGGTTGGTTCCAAGTCTTTACTATTGTAAACAGTTCTGCAATAAACATACATGTGCATGTGTCTTTGTAAATGAATGTCTTATAATCCTTTGGGTATGTACCCCGTAATGGGATTGCTGGGTCCAATGGTATTTCTATTTCTAGATTCTTGAGGAATTGCCACACTTTCTTCCACAACGGTTGAACTAATTTATACTCCCACCAACAATGTAAAAGCGTTCCTGTTTCTTCACATCCCCTCCAGCATCTGTTGTCTCCAGATTTTTCAATGATTGCCATTCTAACTGGTGTGAGATGGTATCTCAATGTGGTTTTGATTTACATTTCTCTAATGACCAGTGATAATGAGCTTTTTTTCATATGTTTGTTGGCTGCATAAATGTCTTCTTTTGAGAAGTGCCTGTTCATAACCTTTCCACACTTTTTGATGGGGTTGTTTGTTTTCTTCTTGTAAATTTGTGTGAGTTCTTTGTAGATTCTGGATATTAGCCCTTTGTCAGATGGGTAGACTGCAAAAATGTTTTCCCATTCTGTTGGTTGCAGTTCACTCTAATAATAGTTTCTTTTGCTGTGCAAAAGCTCTTTAGTTTAATTATATTCCATTTATCTATTTTGGCTTTTGTGGCCATTGCTTTTGGTGTTTTAGTAATGAAGTCCTTGCCTATGTCCTGAATGGTATTACCTAGGTTTTCTTCTAGGGTTTTCATGGTGTTAGGTCTTGTGTTTAAATCCATCTGGAGTTAATTTCTGTATAAGGTATAAGGAAGGGATCCAGATTCTGCTCTGTGCACATTGCTAGCCAGTTAGCCCAACACCATTTATTAAATTGGGAATACTTTCACCATTGCTTGTTTTTGTCAGGTTTGTCAAAGATCAGATGGTTGTAGATGTGTGGCATTCCTTCTGAGGCCTCTGTTCTGTTCCATTGGTCTATATCTCTGTTTTGGTATCAGTATCATGCTGTTTTGATTGCTGTACCTTTGTAGTATAGTTTGAAGTCAGAGAGCATGATGCCTCCAGCTTTGTTCTTTTTGCTTAGGATTGTCTTAGCAATGCGGGCTCTCTTTTGGTTTCATATGAAGGGTAAGATGGGTTTTTCCAATTCTGTGAAGAAAGTCAATGGTAGCTTGATGGGTATAGCATTGAATCTCTAAGTTACTTTGGGCAGTATGGCCATTTTCATGATATTGAGTCTTTCTAACCATGAGCATGGAATGTTTTTCCATCTGTTTGTGTCCTCTCTTATTTCCTTGAGCAGTGGTTTGTAGTTCTCCTTAAGAAGGTCCTTCACATCTATTGTTAGTTGTATTCCTGGGTATTTCATTCTCTTTGTAGCAAATGTGAATGGGAGTTCACTCATGACTTGACTCTCTGTTTGTCTGTTATTGGTGTGTAAGAATGCTTGTGATTTTTGCACATTGATTTTGTATCCTGAGACTTTGCTGAAGTTGCGTATCAGCTTAAGGAGATTTTGGGCTGAGATGATGGGGTCTTCTAGATATACAATCATGTCATCTGCAAATAGAGACAATTTGACTTCCTTTTTTCCTAATCTAATACAAGAGAAAGAATCCTTCATTTCTTTCTCTTGCCTGATTGCCCTGGCCGGAACTTCCAATACTATGTTAAACAGGAGTGGTGAGAGAGGGCATCCTTGTCTTGTGCCGGTTTTCAAAGGGAATGCTTCGGGTTTTTGCCCATTCAGTATGATATTGGCTGTGGGCTTGTCATAAATAGCACTTATTATTTTGAGATACGTTCCATGTATACCTAGTTTATTGAGAGTTTTTAGCATACAGCGCTGTTGAATTTTGTTGAAGGCCTTCTCTGCATCTATTGAGAAAACCATGTGGATTTTGTCTTTGGTCCTGTTTATGTGATGGATTACATTTATGGATTTGCGTATGTTGAACCAGCCTTGCATCCCAGGGATGAAGCTGACTTGATCGTGATGGACAAGCTTTTTGATGTGCTGTTGAATTTGGTTTGCCAGTATTTTATTGAGGATCTTCGCATCAATGTTCATCATGGACACTGACCAGAAATTTTCTTTTTTAGTTGTGTCTCCTCAAGGATCTACAAATAGAAATACCATTTGACGCAGCAATCCCATTGCTGGGTATATGCCAAAAGGATTATAAATCATTCTATTATAAAGACATATGCACACCTATTATTGTGGCACTGTTCACAATAGCAAAGACTTGGAACCAACCTACATGCCCATCAATGATAGACTGGATACAGAAAATGTGGCACATATATGCCATGGAATACTATGCAGCCATAAAAAGGATGAGTTTTTGTCCTTTGCAGGGATATGGATAAAGCTGGAAACCATCATTCTCAGCAAACTGACACAAGAACAGAAAACCAAACACTACATGTTCTCACTCATAAGTGGGTGTTGAACAATAAAAACACATGGACACAGGGAGGGGAACATCACACACTGGGGCCGGTTGGGGAGTGGGGTACTAGGGGAGGGATAGAAGGGGGTGGGGGATAGGGGAGAGATAGTGTTAGGAGAAATACCTAATGTAGATGACGGGGTGATGGATGCAGCAAACCACCATGGCACATGTATACCTGTGTAACAATCCTGCACATTCTGCACATGTACCCCAGAACTTAAAGTATAATAAAAATTCCAGGAGACATTTTTATAGACATTATAAAGTACATATATATATGTATGTATATATATATGTATATATACGTATACACACACACACACACACACCCAAATTCTACCAAATACTTTAATATGTATATATATAAAATATTAGGTATGATATTAATTCTATCAAATAGTATATAAAATTATATTTCTATACTATGTATATGTGATAGTATTTGGTAGAATTGTCTCTCTATCCATCTCTCTCTCTCTCTCTCTCTCTCTCTGTCTATCTCTCCACCTCACACTTGTTCTAGACCTCTCATAAAATGAATATTGAGATGATCTGTAGATTAACTGGATAACTACCACACTGGTGCCATTCATTTTTCTGATACTTCACTAATAAGTTATTAATTGATCAGTTCTCACCTAGAGACTCTGATATGCTTTGGATCTGTGTTTTCACCCAAAGCTCATCTGGAATTGTAAACTCCAAGTGTCAGGTGGGGTCTGGTGGGAGGTGATTAGATCATGGGAGTGGTTTCCTCCAGGCTGTTCTCCTGATACCTGATAGAGTTCTCAGGAGATCTGTTTGATAAGTTTCTGGCTCTTTCTCCGTCTTCTCCTCTCTCTCTCTCCTCTCTCTTTCTGTCCTGGTGCCTTGTGGAGAAGGTACTTGCTTCCCCTTTTCCTTCCACCATGATTGTAAGTTTCCTGAGGCTCCACAGCCATACGGAACTGTGAATCAATTAAACCTCTTTCCTTTACGAATTACCCAGTCTCAGGTGGTATCTTTATGGCAGTGTGAGGATGAACTAATACAGACCTTTTCCTATTAAATGTGATTTTAATTAAACATTTTTACCATGAGATAAAACAATCTTCATGGTGACTAAATACGTGTGTTGATTTTGAGCTGACAACCGTCATGTTAAAGGTGACGGCGTTCTCAGAAAAGTAACCCAAGTTCAATGAGTTTAATGCAGACTAACATTTACTTCTGTTTTGTTTGGAACAAGAAAGTTATGAGTAACATGACATAGTAACATGTCTCCTTAGGGTTGGATGCTGTTAACCAAAAGAAGACAACCCTGGATTGTGGTCATACGTTCCCTGGCTGGTTCCTTTCTGCATCTGCTCCTCACTGGGGCTCTCCCTTGGGTGGGTTCTGAGCATGTCCTGCTGGCCCTCTTTTGCCCATGCAGCCCAGCTACGGGAAGGCTGAAGGATCTGCTTCTGAGATGCCCAGTTCTATGTCTGGCTCCAGGCCAGGAGCTCTGCCAGTGCTGGGGGCTGCACCTTGGATCTCTCCTGTGAGACCTCACCTGTGCACTGAGCATCCTCACAGCAAGGTGACAGTGTCAGCGTCACAGACATTACTGCAGGCAATTTTCAGCAAATCTAATTGTACTTTGACTATATAATTCATTGTAAGTCACTCATATTCACACACACACACACACACACACTGCACGGGCATTCATTTACATTTCCCCCAAACTGGACACATTTTGTATTATTCCTAATAAGTTCAGAAAATTCTGAGGTATTAAGTATAAACTAAAAGATAACATTTTCTATAACCAAACTTACAAATAAATAAGATGAGAAAATAGGGTCAGAAAAATCAAGATTGAGTAATTACTTGCAGTCTAATGATGGTAAGTTACATAAAGAGACTGTGTTGAGATAGGCTACCAGGTGCTCCAATGATAAACCCCACAATTACAGCAGAGCAGCAATCTCTGGCGATGGGGAAGGTAGAGGTTCCCCCACATGGGATATTTCTCTGACTCCATAAAACTTCACTGGGTTTCTCTGCAGGCTCTGAGGTGTGCAGACTCCTACCCTAGATTCTGCAGTTAGGCAAATCTCTGCTGTTTTCCGGGGGACACTAGAGATAGAGACAGTGAGGATAAGGGCCAGATGTGCTCTAGTCAAGGTCTCTGAACGTGGAGAAAAACCAGCGAGAGTGGAAAATGCATGTTCTCGAACCTTTGAACAATCACTACGAAAAATTCAACTCTGTGCTAGGACATCTTGCAAAATTAAGAAATAACGCAATTCAAGTAAATATGAAAATTACAATTATTTGCAGATCCACATTTGTTCATATACTTTCTAATAAAACACAGTAAAAGCACATGTTCACTATAAAAATCCACAAACACTGTGTTGACCCTGAAATGCACCTCCCTGCCTCCTCCTACAGGCAGCAAAATGCACGTGGATCTGGTCCCCAGCAGCTGCTTTCTGACGTCTGTGGCATAGCGTGTGCTGAGGCCCATGTCATGTGGTATACTCTAATGAAAGGACTGACTTCTCAGTGATTTGTAAGCAGAGCCATTTCTGGGAGTCATGGGGGTCCCCTGAGAGGTAGCACTGACTTACACAAAGCTCAATTATATTTTGCACCTTCCTTGCACAGCACAGAAATACAGGAACCTTCCACCCAATCCTCCCTCCCTCTCTCCTTCGCTCAGGGACAGGCTTCCCTCAGATGCCATCAGCTTCAAAGTCTCATTCCATCCCCTGTGCATTTTCTCTCAAAGAGGTGAATGCACTTCTTAGAAAAATTCAGCGAGACTTCATTCCATCTAGGAATTTTTAGCTTAGAAAATCAATAATAACACAAATATGACCAGAAAGGGGTCCTAATTCTGGTCCAATCCAAAGAGTAAAATGAAAGCAAGTTTATAGTAAAGTCAGAGAGTAAAGAATGGCTACTCCATAGGCAGAGCAGTGGCATGGGATGCTGGTTGTCCATTTTTAAGGTTATTTCACGATTGGGAATTCTAACCTGTCATTCCCAATGGCCAGCAGTATTGACCTTAGGCATCCTAGTCACACCCTACAGTTACTGCCACCCAGAGCTCACAGCAAAATGCAGTGTCCATCTTCAGCTCTCCTCAAAGTCACAGGTGAGAGTGAAAACTCTGTGACTGTGAAAAGGCCATAGATCAGCTCTACATCAATATCCCATTAGAGAAAACTAGTACTATTCCCTTCATGGCTAATGTCCACTTCATTTCCCAAATACCTCCATACACAGAAGACAACAGGAGCATCCAGGCAATGGTGAGTGAGAAAGTCCCTCAGCCTACCGGGGTTCTGCAGACCTGAGCCCTGGGATTTTGACTACAGAAAACACATCCTCTACTTTCAGGGAAGAGAAGAAGAAAGGGAATTATGAGAATCAAGTCTACAGAGAAGGAAAATGGATTAGCAGAAAGAGAGTCAACTGAATCAGTCTGAGTCAGATGTGCACAGTTTTACAAGGCGAGGAGGGATAGCTGTGAAAAACGTTAGTTTTTAAGTCCTGACCCTGGGTGAGCCTCTCACTTGGCTCCTATCAGAACTCAAAGCCTGTTCTAATCAGAGATTCCCAGGGAGGTCTCTGTCCCGAGTCTAACTGTAAAACAATCCCCATGTTTCCATAGCATTCCTCAGGGCTCCCATCCTGTTGACCATGAAAGGATTATTTCTACCCCCAAGGTGACACTCTGGCTTCTGGAGAGGTGAGAATGTGTCCTCCTGTTAAAAAAACAAAGAAAGAGAAAGGAAAAGAAGTTTTGCGTTTAGAGACATCAAATGTTAGCACAGAATTGTAAATCTGGGAAGTTCCCTGGGGAAATGTGACAACGAGGCAGCCCCAGACCCTGACAGGAAGCCAGCCCTTAGCAGCACCTGCACCTGCCCTGGAGACAGCCCCGTGCACAGCGTCCGGGCGCCCCCTGGTGGTCTCGGGGACCCCTGCAGGAGGTTTGTG
>PVKV010028165.1:0-25356 GCA_004027835.1 Alouatta palliata | reverse complement strand
ACTGGGGTCTGTTGGGGGGGAAAAAGGGGAGGGACAGCGGGGGGTGGGGAGTTGGGGAGGGATAGCATGGGGAGAAATAACAGATACAGATGATGGGGAGGAAGGCAGCAAATCACACTGCCATGTGTGTACCTATGTAACAATCTTGCATGTTCTTCACATGTACCCCCAAACCTAAAATGCAATAAAAAGTATATATATTATTAAAAAAAAATTATTTTTTCTAAACTAAAATATAAAAAAAAAAAAAGCCACCTCTTCTGTAACGTCTGCCCAGGTGACCCTATTCAGCACAATGATTCTCTTCACTGAGCCTCCTCCACCCCACTTCACGTACAAGACATTATAAGCTCATCTATTTTGCCTTTATGACATTCTACAGCATTGTTTATGCACACTTGACATTTTAATGTGGCCACTTTTACTTGGCTAAGGATATATTTTGACTTTGTCTCAACAAAATAATTGTAGATGCTAAATTTGTTAAGAGAGCAAGATTGTTACATTATTCATTCTATATTCTCCCAAAGTGTAATGTACACAGTGCGTGCTCATTATACAATAAAGTAAGATGAAAACATATGTCCTACTTTTCAGTGTAGGCCTGACAATGTTGTGCTACTTTATATGACATGTAAAAATTGAGAATGTTGATAATCACCTTATTCACCTCTTATGTATTTTAAAATTCAGTATTTGATGTGAAAGCTCGGCCTCTAGTTAAACTCAATATAAAAAAATTAATTGAATACTATAAAAAGAAAAATGATGAGTATTTTAATACAACTATTTTTATCTATTTTCTCCATTAAAGATCAGCTGATGCATCTATGTGTTTCTAAAACAGTAATTTGTAGGGATTTTGGCAGTCAGGCCGTCCTGTCTTCTTTTGAATTTGAGTAGCATATTACTCCTCAGAGCCTGCTATCAATGCAAATTTAAAGTAACTAAATTGAGCTCATGAACTTCCTCCAACACCAGTTTCTACTCTCAATGACCCTGCGTTCCTCAATTACAACATCATATCTATCTGGTGGATACAAACGAAATTTTGAATCAAGCGCTATGAAAAAGAGAAAACATCACACTGATATAACCTGGTAATTTTTACCTACAAGCATTTAACAATTGCTGTTGAAATTTTATGCAAAGTGTTTCTCTTCTCACCAATCTTTTTCTGTCCATCCTCCTGGATACAGACATTCTCCTTGCCCCCAAACCATCTCCTTGTACTTGAATAAAAGCAGAGTTCTCTTGTCAGCCTCCTTGACTTTAAGCTCACTTGATCTGATCTATTTTAAGTGCAGCTTCAAAGCATCTTCTTCCTTAAATAGCACTTTCATAATGTTGCTCCTGTACTTAAAAACCTTTTATGGTTTGTGAGTTCTTACAACTTCATGGCTAACCTCTTCTCCCTGATTCTGTGTAGGTACTTTTTCACTTCCTTCTACAGTTAGATGAATTTCTAACACATTTCACCAATACACAATGAAGGTGATTCACTTGGCTCCCACCAACCAAGTGAACTGTCTGTGTCAAGCACTGTGCAACATGCTGCATGAATAAGACAAAGCCCCTGATTTGAGGATGTCATGATACACTAGGGAAGACCAGAGCACAGTTAGACTGTCAAAGTACAATTGTGATGCTGGAGTGAGCATAATATGCCATGTGGATATAAAACAGGAGGGTAGTAAAGTGTGTTACACAGGTTAGAAGGGCCTTATGCCAAAATGGGGGAATTTTCCATAACCTATGAGAACAGAGCTGCTCATGTTGCACATTGTACCTAGTCCTTCACTCACAGGTTGCTTTTTTCAGTCTGTCCATCCAACAATAGTTAGGTCAGTACTAGATGGCGACTCAAAGGAAGTCTTGATTTGGGTTCCCCTAGAAACATATCCCGAGACAAGGATTCCAGTTAAGTAATTCATTAGCACTGTGATCCCAAGGAAATTCGAGGAGGAGGAGGAGGAAAGAAAGGCAGTTGATAAGTAATATATTATCAAGTAAACTATACTGGGTAACCACAGCTTTATCTCACAGGGACAATCGTGGAAAGATAGTAGAGAACACACACCTCAGAGCTTTCCCACGTGAGGAACAAGGAAGTTAGGGTATTTAACTTGCTCTCGGGCAGGGGGGTGGGGGTTGGAGGTGGGGAGGGGGTGCGTTAATTTTTTAGCCCTTCAGGTCTGCACAGGCAGAGCAGCCTCCCTGGCTGGAAGTCCTCAGGGGAAGAGATTCAGATGCAGGTAATTGGTACTTTTCCTTTGGAGTCTGATTTGGTGGAGTCACGAGGATATGAGCTGGCACAGACAGATGTTAACAATGGTGCGGCCTCTGCCTCTTTATTATGTATGTGCCTTTGAGAAGTAAATTTTCTGAGTCTCAGTTTCTAAAGGAGAGAGGTAGATATTAGTGAATTTTCAAGTTTAAAAAAAAATAGCATAGCCATTGATCCCCAAAGAAAGTCTTGAATAGAATCCTAGGCCAGGTGTGATCGTTCGTGCCTGCAACCCAGTGCTTTGGGAGGCCAAGGCTGGAGTTTTGCTTGAGGCCAGGAGTCCAAGAGTTGCCTGGGAAACATACCAAGACCTTTTCTCTACAAAATAAAATAAAAATTAGGCAGGAGTGGTGGCAGGTGCCTGTAGTTCTAGCTGTCAGAGAGACTGAATGGAAGGATCATTGAGGCTAGCAGTTCAAGGCTGCAGTGAGCTATGATCATACCACCATACTTCAGCCTGGCTAGCAGAGTGAGACCCTGTTGGTACAAAAATAACCTGGATATATAAAATAAGCAAAAGTAGAGTTGCTGAGGTTGATGCAGTAGCAGGGAGTCTTAGCTGAGAAATATCTTCTTGGGTATTTGTAGTTTCCAGAAAGCAACAAGTAAAACACCCTGAATCATCGGACAGTATCTAAGATCACCCTGGCATTATTTCATCTCCTCCCTCAACATGCTATGATGCTTAGTACTGAATTTGATTCTATACCAGAGAAAGGCAACACCATGCATTCACTGAACACAAGACAGACACACTGACCAATAATGTATGTACGATCCCTCTAGTGATGGCTCAAGCATGTCTGTATGGGGGAACAGTGATTAACAATCAGGTCAGTACAGCTTATGGTGCTAGGTTTCTTGAAGCTGGATAACAAACTAATAATTTTATTTATTATTTTGTATAGCCTATTATATTGTATAGCCTATTTGGAGTGGCTTTGGGGATGGCAAGAGAGATTATGGAGTGATTAAAATTTTCCAATGTTAACTTTTTGAGACCACCACCATTTCTTCCATTAAGTTATAGATATATAATAGATGTATGTTATTACTGTGATTGCTATCTTTATTACTATAATTATTGTTTTACAGGTGAGAAAATAAGGCTCAGGGAGAGCAAGAGTCTTACCCAAAGTCCATAGCAAGTTAATGGCAGAGCTAGGACTCAAGCCCAGGTCTTCCTAGGTCTGGAGCCTACCATGCCACACTACTTAAATATTGCCTGTGAATGTTTTACAACGCAATTTGTTTTAACAACTAAAGTCCTAGAAATATCTGGCCCACTGATTGTTGACACAGAGGCTATAAGAGATGACTGACCACATATTAGGAATTTAAATAATATCTATTGAGTTACTGAACCTTACATTTTGAGTTTTTCTGCCTAAAGAACCAAATATGAAAATTCATGATTATTATTAATTTCAGTGCAAGAAATCATATATAAATGCTGCAATTGAGAATAGCTAAAAAGGTGAAAGATTTTCATTTCTTTCATTCATTCTTTGATTCAATACTTTTGGTATGTGCTTTAAGTGATTGAGCCACACATATACAGCATATTAAAGATAAAATAGTAACTAAGATAAGGTTCTGTTCTAAATGACGTATAAGGAGAGAATATGTGGCAAGCACATAGAAACACTACTGTATATCAATATCACCTTACCTATATGTATATATAATCATTTTATAACAAAATGGGGAAATCACTTCTTGGTGAGATTTAGAGAAAGATCACGGAGAAGGCACTCTTTGTGCTTGTTCTTAAGGAACATTTTGGATTTGGGAAATGTGAATCAGAGCATTCTAAAATAAGTGAATGGTGATGAGAGAACACCAAACAAGAAAATTAGTGGTATGTACACGTTCAGATACAAAGGAAATGAGCATGTCTGGATCGTATGCTTCTGTAAGCAATGGAAAGACTTATCCAGAGGACACTTCAGGTCAAGCTTAAGCATCTTGCTTTTTATTCCATTAGCAGTGGGGGGCACTAAAGATTAATATTTAAGGAAATTACATGATTGGAGCTGTGTTTGAGATGTCTATTGTAAGTAAAAAATAATCCAAATAAGAATTGAAAAAAAAAAAACCTATTATGTGCTTACTGTGTGACAGGCATTAAAAGAATTTTACTTAAATTTGCTCAGTTAGACTTCATTTCATCCTGAAAAGGTTGTGTTATCATCATCTCTCTTTTAGAGATGAGAATACCAATGCTAAGAGAAGGTAAATAATATTCCAATGACCTAAGGGTTAGTAAGTAGGACACCTGAGATTTAAACTGAAGACATTCTGTATACCATGATCACAGATTTCTTATACGAACTACAGATGGAAGAGCCTTGAGGTATGGAAATTACTTGGAAGATTACTACAAAATTCCAGCAAGAATTAGCTTCACACTAGTAAAGAAATTTGAGTTCTTTTCAACTCTGCATCCCCTCCAACCCCAAAAATTCCTTTAAACAATCTAGAGCATCTAATCTCTGATCAAACCACTTTCAGATACAGGGACTTCAAAAGCTTATGCTTTTCCCATCTTACCATCTTAGCAGTCAAAATTTAGATGTAGAGCTGCCCCCAACTAAACTGGCTACTTCCAGAGACGGAAACACACTAATTCCCAAGTTTACATTCAGTTCTACCACTTCCTAAGGGCAAGTTCATCAACCTTTCTGATTCTTCATTCCTCCAGTCTCTTCATCTAGGAAGGGATAGTTTTTTCCTAGAAGATAATTAATGACAATCTAAAGAACGTGTATGAAATATGGCCAAGCGCGGTGCCTCATGCCTGTAATCCCAACACTTTGGGAAACCCAGGCAAGAGGACCACTTGAGCCCAGGAGTTTGAGGCCAGACTGGGTAACGTGACAAAACCCTATCTCTATAAAATATACAAAAAATTAGCCAGGTATGCTGGCATACACCTATGGTCTCAGCTATTCCCGAGGATCACCTGAGCCCAAGGAGGTCAAGGCTGCAGTGGACCATGATCGTGCCACTGCACTCCAGTCTGGATGACAGAGATCCTATCTCAAAAAAACGGGGGTATATGAAATGTGAAATGCTGCAGACAATCAAAACATCTTCAGAATTTCTCCCTGGTGCTTCTAGTCACTAATCCTATTTTTGCTCACTGAGGACATCCAGATAGAAAGATATTCACATGTATAAAGACCCTTATCCTATCACTCTTCTAGACAAATAATGCCACCCAAATATCTCTATGTCTTAATCCCTGGAAACTGGAAATATGTTAGATTACACGGCAAAGGGCAATTTAGATTATAGATGGAATTAAGGTTGCTAATCAGCTGGCCTTAAAAAATAGAAAGATTATTCTAGATTGTCTACGTAGGCCCAATAAATCCTTAAAGTTGTATAATTACAGAAGAACGTCCTGTCAGGGAGAAGATACATGAGAAGGACTTTCTCCATGATTGCTTGTGTTAAAAGGGAAGCACAGCCAAGAAATGTGGGCACCACTAGAAGCTGGAAAAAGAGAATGGATTCTGCCCTGGAGCATCTGGAAAGGAACGCAGCCATGCCAACACCTAGAGTTTCAGCCAGTGAGACACATGTTGCACTTTTGAACTCTATAACTTAAGATAATATATTCACATGAAGCTATTAAGTTTGTGATATTTGATGTAGCAGCTGTAGACAACAAATTCACATATCCTGGTTTCTGCCAGATAAATTGCTTTACTTTCTTCAGCTGTAGTTAACTTGACCCAGTTTTGAGTGGCTTCCCCAGCCAAGCTATTGAACCAACAAGAGGAAATCTGCACCTCGAAGAGACCGGCCTGATTAGAACACTGTACCTACTCTAGCAGTGGTTGTAGATACTCAGAACAGCATGGACCTGTCACCTCTCTTGCGGCAGGCTTTTCTATGGCAATCTATTTTCACCTCAGCATTTTAAAAAACAAAGTTACACACCTATGACTCCACAGTCACAGGTCACTATAGATTCACACTGAAGCATTGGTCAACTAAAGCATCTAAATTCTTTTCACATAAATTACTTTTTTTCTTCTTTGAGAAGGAATCTCGCTCTGTCACCAGGCTGGCATGTAGTGGTGCTGTCTCGGCTCACTGCAACCTGCTTCTCCCAGGTTCAAGTGATTCTCCTGCCTCAGCCTCCTGAGTAGCTGACACTACAGGTGTGCACCACCATGCCCAGATAATTTTTGTATTTTTACTAGAGACAGGGTTTCGCCATGTTTGCCAGGATGGTCTCAATCTCTTGACCTTGTGATCCTCCCACCTCGGCCTCCCAAAGTGCTGGGATTACAGGCGTGAACCACTGCGCCCACCCCACATAAATTACTTTTAAGGCACTTCTTAATTTTGGTGGTAACATTTTTGGAATCTCTTAAATGGAGAAGATAATGTGTTTGTGACATTAATGGAATAACGAGAAATATGATGGTATCTACCACATGACCAGGCATTTAAATTGAGCTTTGGATACTTATAACCAAAAGGCAATGTTTTGCCCAAGTTCTCCCCCACCTTGGCAGCTCAACAATCTCCTAACAAAATACTCGATTCCAATTCTCTCTGATAACATGTCCCAGAAACTCTTCGTCTTATAAGACATATGAGCCTGCTTCTCTGGTTTGTTCTGCTCTGCTAAATGACCATGTTCTAACACTGCCTTGTCTTTGAATTCTATGGTTCTAGGAGAGGGATGCTTCCTTCTCCATCTTAGCTCACTGGATACATAGCAGCCAGGTCTGTAGCCCTCCTCCCTTCCCCACTTTCCTGTCTATAGAGAAGATTTAAAAAGATGGCATTATCCAGCAAACATTTTTCCTTGGAGAAAAAGTCAGAACCAGAGATATAAACCTAGGAGACAACCTCAACTAATGGTTAAGGGTGTGGACTTAACAGGTAAAAGATCAGAGATTCAAAAAAAAAAAAAAAAAAAAAAAAAAGCACTACATAATAACTGCATGGCTGCGCTGAACTTACTTCACCCCCTAATCTTCCTCTATAAAACAGAAACAATGTCATAGGTTTGTGGTGGGAACTACATAAAGACAGTTCATAGAAAGCCCTTAGTACATTGGTTGGATCACTGTTGGTGTTCAAAGTGTGTTAGCCTTTTGATAATGATGCTGATTATGATGAGGATGATTCTGGAGAGTCACATACAAAGTGATTAAAGACATAAGTGCAAATGGAATCACCAAGGAACAGTTATGGAAAGAAAAGTAGAATGGGGATAAAACAGAACCTTTGGGAATACCTATATTCAGGGTGTGCTACATTTTGCATAAATGGCCACAACATGTTACTCTAACACGTTTTTCTAGATCTTTGCCACTTCCCTCCGTCAAGAATTGGAAGCTATTTCTCTTCCTTTTTAACCTGAGTGGGCTTTTTGATTACCAAAAGAAATAAAATGTACAAGTAAGGCTGAAGCTCGGCATGGTAACGCATGCCTATAATCCCAGCACTTTGGGAAGCCAAAGCGGGAAGATCATTTGAGGTCAGGAATTTGAGATCAACCCGGCCAACATGCTGAAACCTCGTCTCTACTAAAAATACAAAAAAATTAGTCAGGCATGGTGGAAGGTGCTTGTAATCCCAGCTACAGGGGGAGGCCGAGGCAGGAGAAGCACTTGAACCCAGGAGACAGAGGTTGCAGTTAGCAGAGATCACACCACTGCACACCAGCCTGGGTGACAGAGTGAGACCCCATCTCAAAAAAAATAAAATAAAAGTAAGTCTGCATGACTTCCAAGAATAGGTCTTACCTTGAAACATGTGTGTACCTTTGACTCTGAGCTGCCAAGTAGGAAATGTGTCTAACCTGCTATAAAGTGGAAACTAGGAAACTAACCTAACATACTAAATGATCTAAGTAAGTAGATCTCCAAACAGAGCACTGAAGTTGCTGCCTCCATTCTTCTAGCTGCCTATATAGTAAAAGTGCAAGAGAAGAGAGATAACCTAAAGAAAGAATGGTTAAATATAAAGGAGCTAGGGCTAGATAAAGAAAACATTTTCATTCTGAGCCTTTCTGGAGGTAAAATAACGCTTAAATTAAGAAACGAATTTAGGACAGAGAAAAAGTCTAGCATACAATCAAGAAAACATGATCTAAAGATAAAACCAGAATATGACTGTAAAAACTTTTGTCAAGAAAAAATTTAAGGTGTTACCTCAAACCGACAAAAGATTTACTAAGAATAGTAAGGCATGTCTCATGGATCCTTTCTATTACACATTGGGCTTCTAAGAATCTGAAGCACATTGTCCCACAATAGTCACATAGGAAGTCCAAAGTAGCACAAGAATTACACTTAAGAGATCTGTGGTTGTGGCTTTTATATAATGGAGTGGATTATAAAATTGATACACTTAAAAAACACTCCGTTTTTAAAGGTATGAGATCAGCTTAGATTGAAAGGAACAGAGAAAGTACCAAATTAAAGAGGTCTTTGGACTCTTGAACTTCTACAAGCAGAAAGCAGCCAGACAAAACTACTGAGCTGCAAACGTAGCCTATATTTTATGGAAAAGGTAAAGGCAAGGGTTATGAAAAAGTCATTCTCAGGCAGTACAACTGAACCTTAACCAAGGAATTGGCAACATATACCCAGGTACTTTTTCAGAATTACTATTTACCAATGACTGCTGTGCCTTGATTTTCCCTTTTTAAAATGGGAATGTCTACTGTGATTATTTTACCTGTCCCACCACTACATGCTGGGTGTGAGAGAAAGGCAGACAGCATGCCACTTTAGTGTAAAGGTCTTAGATCAAGAAGAGATTGCTCAAGAAGCTGTACACAAGGAACCACACTACAGAGCCTTGTCTATACTGAACCTTACTTATATGCCAAGATCCTGGTCTTTGAGCATGAGCCCCATGCCAAAATGGAATGAGACTTTCTCTGGTAAATGATCAGGATGGGGTATGTTTCAGGGGACTAGGACATAGAGCGAATCAAATCTATTTTGCATGAAGAAACCAGAGAGCAGATTGTGGTGAGTTTTATTTTCTCAATGTGGCCACAGAAATATTTCTTGTTCCACATGCTCTCGAATTATCTTGTCTCATCCCCAGCAAGTGTGGAGTCTATTTCTCCTTCCCTTGAACCTGAGCAGGCCTTTGTGATTGTCTTGATGAATAAAATGTTTCAGAAGTGATAATTCATGACTTCTGAGGTTAAGTAATAAAAGGTTGGTTCTCTCTCTGCCCTCTTGCACTTTTGAAGTCCTGAGCCACCATGCAGAAAGCATGGCTACCTTGAAGTTGCTGTACTAAAAAACTGTGAAAAGGGACAACATACAGTCAGAGGAAGATGCTTCAGTTTCTGCAGTTCCTATCTATTCACATCTCCTCCCTCTTCCCAGGAGCCAGACATGAGTGAATAAGCCTTCAGATTATTCTAGCCCAGCATTCCTGATTGCTGCTTGAGAGAACCTAAGTAAGAACCACCAGGCTGAGCCAATCAACCTCCAGAACCATGAGGGATAAAAACAAAATGATTGTCATTGTTTTAAGCCAAGAAGTTTGGAGGTGGTTTGTTATGCAGTGATGGATAACCAGAACACAAATTTTTCAAACACTGGAGGAAGTGGTGCAGTCACATAATGAGGCAGAACTAAGATGGGAGAGCTTTGTGGGAGCCAAAGAAAGAAATTCAAGAAAAATAAAGTATTCATCATTATAAAAGGCTTCAGAGAAGAAAAAAGAGAATGAGAACTAGAGAAAGGTCACGAAAATTAAATGCATTTTCCATCTCTTGTCTGGAATATAAAACTGATTTGTCTTCTAAACATGAAAACAGTATCAAATATAGAAAAGCACCAGCATATGTTCACTCTACCAGGCTCCTTCTTGTCCTACTCTTCTAATTCTTTTTCTCCAACCTCATCCAAAAGCCTGAATAAGAAGAAAAGCTGCTCTCATTATTTATCAACTATGAGCAAGGCAAGCACTACATTATTCCCTGTAATAATAACAATCAGTTCATTAAATGAGTATCAGCCTCTGGTTACTGATGATTAATACAAGGTTTGAGAAAACTGAATCATTTGAAAACAGACATATAGCTAGTAAAGGATGGACCCGTTGTTTTAACCTTGTCTTGTACGATTTCTACAGGCAGAATGGAGACAACTGCAGTCAGCTCTTTATGATCAGATCTAGTCCAATGGAGACTGAACTGGTTTCTGACGACTTAAGCGATGGTCCTTTCTGAACTCTTCCTTCCTCCACATGGCATTCTCCAGATGGTTGGGAGCTTGAGAGAGTGATCTGTGGCAATTGGTTTTTCTCTCTTCCCAACAACACCAGTTCTGGTATTACTTCCCCATAATACCCCTGGACTCCAAGAGAACTGCCTTTTGTAGGCACAAATTAAACCTGCTCTATAACAGCACGGGGAAGCTAAGCTCAAAATTCTAAAAATGTGCTGCAGAAAAAGTATATTTAATACAGGAATAAGGTTCCAGATTGTGTCCTGTTTACAAAGGCACATATTGTGCTAATAGTAAAACCGAGTTCTACTTTTATAATGGTAGCCTAAAATGAATACCACCCACCCACACCCCCAGTCTACCCACACTCACGCTCCATCAGAGCAATTAAATCTTAAATTCACCTTGCTCTGAACTACACAGACAAATGGAATTTTGTGCACATATTTGTGTGGTTTGTTTACCATCTTTTCCAAACTGCTTTACCAATTGCAATGAAAGAACTAGCTCACCCACATATGCATTCTGGGCTTCTAAGTTTTAACTCACAAGATAAATGTACTTCATAGTGATTTTGGAATAACCACTGAAATGAAACAGGTGCTGTTCATTACCAGAAGCCACTGCTTCAAACTATACTTAAGTATTCTACGTTCTATAAGATGCTAATAGTTATTGAGTAACAATAGGGTTTTGTGGGCAAATAATTTGATGAAGCACTGAAGCTCATTTTACTTTCTCGGAAATACGCTGCATATTAGCATTTTAAAGATATAGGAAATTATTCAAGATACAAATCTGTTTGTACTTAAACCAGGATTCCTGATATGTATTTGGCCATAAGCTCTTATCTTCATATAATACTTTTTATGTTTCTTGTAAAATATAATTCTTCAAGCAATATATTAGGGAAAACACTATTCTCATTCCTTTCAATCAAATTGCTTTGGATCAGTTGGTAGAACAATGGAGAAATAAACATTTATCTTTTCAACCTGTTTAAATATCTAATGTTGATTATGGGAGAATATGAGAAATATAGAATGAAATCAAATGCTATAAAGATGCAAAGGAGTTTGAGAAGAAAACAGGCAAAACTGAATAGCTATTCAGTTACTGAACACGAGTTCAATGTAGTTATTTCAGAAAAACAGTTTGAAACAGTAAAAAAGATTATGGGCTTCAGAGTCAAAATGGTCTGACTAAGATTCTGTTTCTACCACTTAGTAGCAGAGTAAGTGCATTTTAAACTAGTTAAAAGAAGGTTATTTAATCTCCCTAAGGTTTACTGTCTTCTTTTTTGTATAAAATATGTATAAAAATGGGTACTTTGTAACTGTGGCTGTGAGAATCAAATAAACTATAGTATATAAAATGCCTTCTACATTATAGGCATGAAATGACTAAGAGTCCCTTTCCTTTCTGGTCAAGTTAGTTTAATTCCTCATTCAAGCAATTTTATGTTGCTACAAAGTGATGGTCCCATTTGAACTTAACAAGAACATACAATTTCAAGCTACTGGCATTCAAACTCAAGTTTACACAGCTAGATAAACCCCTTAAGAACCTTAAGAAGGGGAAAAAAAAGATTGTTAGGCCTCTCGAGGCTGTTCTGGTTCATGTTCTGATCATTTCAAACAATCTTAAAGGATGTGTCGTAAAGGAAGAACTATTCTAACTTTCCTACCAACTCTTCTTGTGTATCTTAAACTTTTCCTTCCCAGTGAAGAATCGCAAAAGCACTCTGCCATTTACAAAATCCTAGAAAGAGAATTATGTCTCTACATCTATGTTTTCCTACTAAGAGATATCTAACTTATTATAATCAAATCAAGTTCTTATCTATGTCATCTTCCTTCTTTGTGGCTCCCATAGCACCCAGCATAGTCCTAAGCTCTTATTACACCTTTAGTGAGTAATTGTTTTGAGCCATTCAGTACTGTAGAGAGGTGCTATGGACTGAACTGTGTCTTCCCAAAATTTGTATGGTAAAGCCTTAACCCCAATATGATAGTGAGATGAGGCCTTTGGAAAATCATTAGGCTTCCCCCTAAAAATGAGATTAGTGCCTTTGTAGGAACAGACACCAAAGAGCTTGTCTTCTCCCACCATCCCCATCATCCATGTGAGAATATGGTAAGAAAGTAGCCGTCTACAAGCCAGGAAGAGAATCCTCAGGAGAAATTGACCATGCTGACATCTTGATATTGGATTTCTAGCTTCCAGAACTATGAAAAAATAAATTTGTTTACACCACCCAGTCTATGATATTTTTTATGTCTGTTTCGTAAGATAGCCTGAACTACCTAAAACAAAAGGAGTACGATTTGGAATGCTGCAAACTAAAACCAGTCAGTCAATTTTCTTCCCTTGTATTTTCCCCTTGTGCATTCAAACTCATGTTTTGAAATGCCACTTTTCAGCTAGTTGCATGACAGCGTGCATGAGAGCCGTAGAAATCAATCATGGTCATTTCCCTTCTGGGTGATCTCCTGAAAGAAAATTTTTTATCATAACATCAGTGAAACCTAAATCCTAGAAACCTCAGATTTTATACCCAAGATTTTGCAACTTGGGTGGTAAGGGAAGTTACAGTTCCATATACAAAGTTTACTAGCTGGTGAATCAAGGGAAGTGCAGTAGTTCGAGGACTTATAATTACCAACTATATATATATATGTATATATATATACATATATACACACATATATACATATATACACACATATATACATATATACACACATATATACATATATACACACATATATACATACATACATATATACATATATACATATATACACATATATACATATATACATATATACATATATACATATATACATATATATATACATATATATATATACATATATATATATACATATATATATATACATACACACATTCAACTAACTAGAGGAAAGAATGCAATGAAAATTCTTATATCTAAATAGTATTTCCATAGGAGCCTTCAAGTCAAATCATAAACTAAGCAAGTAATATACATGAGATAGTCCACTGGGAATCAAGGAGAAACACAGAACAAATATTGCTGACATGTTTTTTTCCAGAATAATCATGGTTAATTTAAAATAAAAACTTGTAGAGATGCTAACGAAATTAATGCATTCCACTTATCAAATGGCAACCCATCAACTATCAAAAGTGAGGTAAAGTTTTAACTATCAAATTAAGATGAATAATGCTTATCAAACAGAAAAAGGGGTATAAGAGATATATATGAGAATAGAGATATAAATACTTGTATTATGAAACTATAATTGGATATCACAAAAGAAGGTATAACAGTTTCTGCTTTACTGTCTCCATCAACATAATTTTTGGTACCCAAATCCTTCCAAGACCAAGATTTCCACTAATAGTGTCCAGGATGACTGATTAAAGCAGGCTTTTAAAGATAAAGTTGCCACTTTCCACTCAACCTTCAGAAGGTGTCAGATGCCTGTGTTCTCCCCTCACGGCACTAGCTGACTTATTTCAGGGTGTTGGAGCTTGCCGTCCTCTCAGAGAATCACTCTTCTATGGCCCCTACACTAAGCCCAGGGTTTCTGCAGTTGCTGATGTTCCATCCCCATCCCCATGGGAATCAATTCTTCTCATCATAAGGAAGAAAAGAGTTGACCCTAACATTGTTATTACTCATAAGATCTCAAACAGGAAAGCTTCATTATTTCAGGTTCTTATGATGTCCTTGATGTTGTCAATTAGTTAATTGCCTTGTTCTTGTCATTTCTCACAGCTACCTATCGTGGCATGGAAATCAGCATGTTTCCTGAGGAGCTAGACCAAAGGCAAAACAGGCAAGATCCTACAGAGCGTGACACTCAAAATCACCTTCCTCCAACCTCAGTACTCAAGCAGTGTCCCTGAACTATTTTGCAGACAGACTCTGTTCTAGGAAAATATTTTTCTCTCCTACTGGTATATTACTTAAACATGATAGGTTTTACCCTTAAATTTTCAGAAGTATCAGTCCTGAGGCTAATCATTGTTAGTTGCTGTGATGACAGTTATCTAAAATATCACACTTGGCTCTCCTAGTCATGTTTAAATTCCCAAACTCATAGAATAGACACACTTTGGTCATCCTAACTTTCAGTAAGTATATTCAACTGGGAGGCAAGTATTATAGAATTGGTGTCTAATACGATGTTACATATAATTCCTATTCTGTGATAAATATTTAAAGGCAGTAATCATAAGCAAAAACCCACTTTTTATACATAGACAGTTTCATGAGCTAAAATCCATTTTAAAAAGAGTTATAAATACTGAGATACATAAAATATGTAACATGCAAACCACTATTATGAGAAAGTTAAATTAAGTGAACATGGGAATATAATCCACTTTTAATCTGAAGATCCTTACTTAACACACCTCACGGGAAAAGAGATGAAATATCTTTATGTACGTGTACTTAAGTATTCCAGACAATTTCATCACCAGGAGATCAGAAATATGACTAAGTAAAATGGAATCAACCGGTACTATCTCTGAACACAATATAATAAATGGACAAAAACCAGGTTTATTGAGGACAAATTTTTGTTTCTACAGATAGAATGAGAAATAAGATTTCTCAGAATTTGGGGCACATATACTCAAGTAAAATGCCTTATTATGGAACAATCCATAAGGAACAAGAAGCTTTGAAATCAAACTAGACAGAAAATGTGAAGCAATTGACAATCTGTGAACTACTGACAATTGTCCCCGAAGCATCTCAAATTGAGCAGTAGCAACTTTTGTATGCAACAGAGTTACTGTGGCTAGAGATAAATCTTACTTATCAATTACTGAGCCATAAATGTAATATGATACACTGCCAAAGACACTTAAATTTCCTATGCCCCTTGGGAAACAACGGAAGCATAAAATTAAAATAGATAATCATTGTAAAGGTTGGTCAGAATTATTTTAAAAATGAGTAATGTATAATGGGATATTAATTTTGCAATCAAAACCCAAATTTCTATTATATACACATTAGTTGGGTTTGTCTGAATTAAGTTCATCTAATACATATTGTAAATATATATATTCCACTGAGGTTATTGTTCAAAAAATAAACACATGTTTTTCTAATGATTGGTAGAGAGAAGTACGCCCTCCAGCAGCACTGCATTTCAGGATGAGCAGACGGTAAAGTTTACTTTTATGGGAGGGTTTTCCAAGGTTGACTCCTCGTAATTCATAAGGGTAGGAGTGAATGTTATTTTCTGCTCTAAGAGTTAGCACATGTACCGTACAAGTGTGACACCCATCATCTCACTGTCACTGCTGGAAGGTTGTAGGAGTATTTGAAAAAAATGCATCTCATGAGAGCAGGTGCTGTTGCATGTAACAATATACTTTGATGTCTGACTGATCTCTTGGGCAATTATTGCTTATTTATTTTTTTCCTTTTCTGTTTTATTTGCCACCATTTGTTTTGGTTTGTCTGTGTCTTCTTGCATGTAAAAAAAAAAAATCAGTGATTAACACTAAGCAAATGTCAATTATAGGATTTAAAGTTAATCTGATTTAATTATTTATACATGTAAAATACATGGTATTGTCAAGTAATTTCCATCGGGAAGTACTATGAATGGGTTGGTAACAAGTCTAGCGTAAATTTCCATTTTTGTAAATCTCAAGAGAATCAAACGCCTGAAATGTTGCTCTCCATTTTTTCTACTTAACTTTGGTAATATGAACACATGAAAACAACAACAAGGTCAATAACTACTTTAGCAAGATCTTTTTTTTCATGTCGATGTATTCTGGATCATTTGAATAGTAAAAGTACCTTGTAGAAAAGCAAACGTTTTTCATAATAACAGAGTAAAACTATATTAAAATTCATAAGTCAACATGATATTAGGAAAAAAGAGCACATAGGTTTTAGAATCAGACATATCTGGCTGGGTTGTAATCCCAGCCCTGCTACTTATAATGTGGCTGATATGGTTTATATTTGTGTCCCTGCCCAAATCTCCTGGTAAACTGTGATCCCCAATATTGGAGGAGGTGACGGGATCATGTGGGCAGATTTTCCCCTTGCTGTTCACGTGATAGTGAGTGAGTTCTCAGAAGATGCGGTTGTTTCTCTTCATTCTCACTTCATTCTCTTCTTCATGCTCTGGCCATGTAAGACATGCCTGCATCCCCTTCACCTTCTGCCATGAATGTAAGTTCCTGCAGCTTCCCCTAGCCCTGCTCCCTGTATAGCCTGCAAAACCATAAGCCAACTAAACCTCCTTGTAAATTATCCAGTTTCAGGTATTTCTTTATATAAATAGCATTGTGAGAACAGACTAATACAGTGGCTTTGGGAAAATTAATATTTTTGCATTTTTTTATGATAAAAATGGAGAAAATTATACCTTCCTCCAATGATTCTACTTCTGGTTACATACCCAAAAGAATTGAAAGCAAGGATTTGAACAAAAAGTTGTATGTTAATGTTCATAGCAGCATTATTTACAGTAGCCAAAAGGTGACAACAATCATTCATCAACAGATGAATAAAACATGGTATATATATACAATGGAATATTGCTCAGCCATAAACAGGAATGAAATTTTGATACATGCTATAGCATTTGTTAACCTTGAAAATTTTATGCCAAATAAAACAAGACATAAAGGGACAAATATTGTACTATGCCACTTACATAAGTTAACTAGAGTAGATAAATTCATAGAGACAGAAAATAAGATAGAGGTAACCAGGGGATGGGGGAAGGGAAAGGTGGGAATGGGGAGTTGCTTAATGGGTAAAGAGTTTCTGTTTTGGATGATGAAAAAGTTCTGGAAATAGATAATAGCGATAATTAATATGACTGAATTGTACACTTAAAATGGTTAAAGTTGTAAATTTTATGTTATGTATATTTTGCAATAATACAAAGGCACTTGCCCCAGAGTTGTGAAGATTAAATTATATAGCCTATGTTTTAATGTGCTAGCACAAATAGGCATCTGACAAATGCAACTCTGAACTCACCCCCAACTCCTTTTCCTTTCCTTTTTAGAGAATAGCACACATGTTTTTAAGCAATGTTGAATTAATTTAAGTTGGCAAACAGAAAGAGAAACTAGAGGAGTCCATGTATATTGTCTTAATGTGAAATATAAACACAAATATTTTGACCAGAGAACTCCTGGCCGACTTGTGGGCCTTTTTACTAGATTGAAATTGCTCTCCAACTTCTTAGTGAGTGGTCTCCATGGTTTCTGTGAAACCACTGGGTTCCAAAACTGTTTAAAATGGTATGAGTACAAGTTAATGTTATTTTCCCTTTCCAGAAAACATACTTTTGTATTTCTTTTAAGCAATATTTGAAATAAACATAATTCACTTATTCATATAGACCACAATTTTTTAATGAGCATTAAATGTGTAGGGCACAGAAGAAGGCCCCAAGACTTGTAATACTAAATTCTTATCCTTGGAAAATATAGTAAAGACAAGAGAAAAAAGTGACAGGTTTCCTTCTGGCTCCTGAAGTTCCTTAGGAATATGTACTCATACTATAACAGACATTTTTGTTGTTTGTATTGTTATTAAACCTCATTTCTAGTTACCTCTTCCCTCCAGCTTCTCTTACAGCAACTAATTGCTCTTTGAAATGTGTGTGTCTATATGCATTAATGTATATATACATAGGTATGTGTGTGTATACACATACACACAAACACCTGCAAACATATCAACATATGCACATACACAAATACATTTGTGTATATATAAACACACATACATGTAAAGAGAGGCAAGGGGAGAGAAAGAGAAGTTATTAGAAATTAACTCTATTGCCTTCTCTACTACTCTTCTGTCTTTTTACTTGCAAAGTGAGTAAATTATGGTAATTTTCTCAAATCCCTCCTATGCTCCTTAATCCACTGTACTGTTTCCAACCCAATTATATTTTCCTTTCAAGGTTCACCATCAACTCTTCTGTTGTAGAATCCCAGAATGCGGTGGGATTTGCTGTGAAGTTTTTGCTGTATTTGACAGTGCTACTTTACCCATCGTTTTTGAAATCCCCCATACCTTGGTGTCTGTCCTACACACAATCCGATTCTTCCTCTTCATCTCAATAAGCCCCTCTGTGTGTCACTCTTTGTGTCCTCCACCTAAACTGTACATTTCTCCAGTTCTCAATGCATTGTTTTATTTCCTTGTCTCCTTACAATTTTGTCCTAGAAATGCCAGTTCAGGGTAGCCTATGACCTTCCAAACCATACCTTCATTTATATCCTTTAGCCTGACTCCCAAAACTTTTTTTTTTAAATATGCCTAGTGAATATGTTCATTTACATGCTTTGTCAACATCAAAGACAACATTTTTGAAATCAAACTCATTAGTTTTTCCTGACCCTTTCCCCATATTCATCTCCATAACTTTTTCATTGAGCCAACTCTTTGCTTGGGAAATTGGACTCAAAACTATCTACTCATCTCTGATGTATCTATTGTTAATTCTTCAACATGATATTCATAAACATTTAGGGAACCTAAATTCCCCCTGGCTCCACCCTCACTCAGGCCTTCACCATATCATGGTTGGATTACTTCAACAGCCCTCAGTTTTCCAGATTTCAGTCTTTCTTACAGGTTGCTGGAAGATAGTCTTCAATATCATGATGCCTTAAAAGTTATAATCCCTTTTTAAAGATAAAATGATTATTGGAAATAAACAAACTTGTCGTGAACAACTCAGATCCATTCATTACCTTTTAGTGTCTTGCAAATCAAATAAAAATTTTGGATTTGGACTTGACTTTTTTTTTTTTTTTTTTACAAACTTAAATCACTCTCCATACCTATGATCTACCTATTACTCCACAGGATATAATTTATATTTCACTATCCAGTTAATCACCTTACTGCTCACTCACTTCTTGGCCATATTTACTTTTGCATATTAGTTTCTCCTGCTCTCCCTCTGCCCAGTGAGGTTTTGCCACCCCTCTAGACTTAACCAAAAACAACCTCTTTCATGGAACATCCAGAACAATTTTCCAACCTAAAGTCTCACTTTCCTTTACCTAACTTCTTTGCCTTTGTAATGTAATTTAGCACATAATGATGTCTTTAATAAGTATTTTTCCTTAATTCAGTAGTCTCCATTTGGGGATAGTTCAGAATTTGTTACTAGAGTTTAATTTTTTTGCTTTGCTGTCTAGTAGATACATGGCTTGCAGAAATTTTTACTCCTGCATACAGTTTGAGTTTCTTCGAAGGGATACCTTTACATAGTATTAACAGGAAATATAGTTGATATATAATAGTAATTAATTAACTATTGGTGCTGTAACAATTAACAGCTATACCCTCACATGTGGTGCCTCAAAATAACACAAACTTACTATCTTATAGTTCGAGGGTAAGAAGTTTAAATGGGCAGGCAGGCCTATGCTCATTCTGGAAGCTCTGGGGAAGAATCCCTTTTCCTTTCTTATCCATCATCCTGAGGCTGCCCACATTCCTTGGCTCACAGTCCCACATTACTGCAAACCTTGCTTCCGTAGTCACATCTCCTCTGCCTCTCCTGTCTCCTTCTTTCATTGATAAGGACTCTGTGATCATATTTGAGCTTTCCTCAATATTCCAGGATAAACTTCCCAACTCAAGACCCATAGCTTAATCACATCTGCAAAGTCACTTTCACCATGCAACCTATTTACAGGTTCTAGGAATAAGAATATAGACATCTTCAGTCTTCTGCGTATTACTCAATATAAGTCAGTTCCTTTCTCTCATTTCCTAGATTATAAATTACATAAAGGCAAATGTGAAGCTTCATTCTTCCTTTTATTGCCTTTCCAACATTTATCATGGTGCAAAGTTAATGGCAGATATTAAAGAACTGTTAATTTTTATCGAAGTCTATGTATGTCATATTTGATGGGATTGAATTATTCGCTCCTGTTAGCATTACACAGCCCATTTTGTAGGACTGTTATACACAGACCCTACAGACTAGCACAGAAACAGCAACAACATATTTCAATCCATCCCCAATAGGGTTAATTCAAAACTTTAATTTTGTTCCCAGCCCTACAATAACTTTTTTTTTCTAATTTGTTTGGGTAACTTCACCTGGCTTCTCAAAATTTTCTTTCATGAAAGTATAGAATTTACCATTTACATTTTCATATTCCAACTAAGAATCTGAGAACACATATTTATTCCTCATATGATAATAGAAATTCTATTACAAATAGAATTTTTAAATAAGTTAATATTTTAGAAAACAAATCTCTAACTACAAATGGTTCTTCAAGAGAATATGTTTTCTGTTTTGCTTTTAAGATTCACAAGGTGGTCTACAGTTTCACAGTTCTTCTCTTAAGAAAGAAAATATTATCTTCATTCTCAAGTAAAACCATCATACAATCTTCTTAGGAGATATGTGAACATAAAAGTCTATCCTTCAACATAGAAAGCCTCCGAATTAAAATTTAGAGTTTTCTTCCTTTTATACAATTTTTTAAACACACATTTTCCCAGGTCATTTCAAGGTTCCTTGGTTGTGAGTTGAGTTTTTTTTATATTCCACTAAAATTGCACTAAAGCAGTCTTCCTGGTCATATCTGCAGGGCCCCCTAATACTCCCTGCTTTCTTTCTACATCATGACTGAAAAATCACAAAGTGCCCAGCCAGCTGAAGGTGTTTCCCAGCAGGCTTGAGCTCAAACCAGGGCCTTGAACGTTACCAGGCACTCATAAAGGCATCCAGGTTGTTGCCCAAAACACTGAAAGAAACTGGCCCTGACCCTGAACCAGATTTCTTAACCCTTCATATACACTTCACACCTGCTGACAGCAGTGATACCACGGTAGAACATTCCTATTCTCTCACTGTACATTGTGAGGACATGCAGCAGCATTCTGTGCCTAAGTTCCTCTGATATATCAACCTGGGGCTCTGCACTTCTCTGTCTGGAATCCCAGTGAGCACCCTATCAAGATGGTTGGGGCACTCCCTTGTGGGAATTCCCCTGCCTCTGCTTTTGGGGCAATGCCAGTCTCTGGGTCAGCAGGACAAAACAACATCAACTTAGCTATCACAACTGAAAATGAAACACCAAAAATGCCTCTGAACATGAACATCTGTAGAAAACACACACAGCCATGCATGTACATGTACATGCACACACACACACACACACACACACACACACACACACATACCCTCTTGTGAATGAAAACAAACAGAAAGAGTCTAAATCAACCGCCAACATAATGTTACAAGGGTCACCTAAAAATCAGAAACTCAAACCTAATCATGTGACTCTATGCTACACTCAAGCCCAGAAAGTATTTCACTGGTAGAAATGTCCCTCTGTGCCTGAGGAATTTTGCATTCACAAATTAGCAGAAGATAATGTGTCATGCTTTGACCTTCTTAGACCTTACTTGGTTGAGGCACATTTCTAATGCTGTTTTAACATGATTTTCTGAATTGAATTAATTGTTAATTTGTTCCAGTGTGAAGATTTTTTTTCAAACCAGGATTTTGTCTGTTTCTGTTTCCTGCTACTGGGTGTTACTGCCCCTTGAGGAAAATAGCAATGCATCAAAGCTTTCACAGGCAACAACAGAAAACTTATTACCAAGTTTTGCCATCAGACCAAAATGCTGAGTTACACACAATTGTCCGTCTCATTTTCTACTGAATAAAAACAAGTTTTGATATAATGCTAAATCTTTTCATGACATCAAAGCCTCCATTTTATATTACTTTTCCTCTTACATTTGAAAATAATCTCTTTTATAATTTATAATGAAAATAACATACATAATATAAAATTTGAGAAAATTTAAAGATGGTTACAGAAGCTCCAACCACATCTGGAGAAACTGAACTTTGCATACTACAAAACAATCTCTTTTACAAACCACCCACCCCCCTGACATACATATGTAACTTTCTCTAGTTGCCACATCATTTTAAATTTTTTGAACAAATTTTCATTCCAAATTGAATTCTTTAAACTGTAATCACTGTATGTGGAATGCCCCTGTGTAAGTGGTAGTGAGAGGTTCAGATCTGAACGTGGGCTTTGCCTGCAAAGAGCTGTATGTAAAAATAGAGTGGAAAAAAGAGGATCTCTAAAACTCAGAATTCTATTCCTTTGTTGATCGAACCCCACCAATGGAGAAACTACCCATATTATATACACAAAGTAGCTTCTAGGAAAAACAGAAAGGTTAAGTCAATTTTATCATCCTTAAAAATGAAATGATAAAATGATATATTGAATACCAACCAAGGGCAGACTAAATATATTCTATTACATTTTCCTGCAGAATTTCCATTAAAAGTACAAGAGAAAATGTATCTATCCACAAAGATATCTGGCAGTAAAGGAAAAATGCAGTACCTTTGTGCGGAACACAGGGTCTTGAAGTATCTGACCCTCACATCTGTGATCTCATAAAGCAGGCAAATGTTGAGGACAGGAGAATTCCTGCTGAGAACAAGAGAAAGAGACAGAGTTCTCTACTCGCAGTTTGGGTGGACTCTTCTCAGGGGCCAGGAGGTCTTCTACTGCAATGATCCAAACTCTCCTGCCCCCCTAACCACTGACTCACTTATTCACAATAATTGATTTCTCTACTATAAATGCAGCTAAAGGAAAAGACAGGAATGGAATTTTTAAGCTCATTTTAAGTAAATGTTTCCAAAGAGAAAAGTTAAGTATAAAGTCTGTTTCCTCCCTTAGCTCTCTCTTTCCCTCCCGACTGAGACTTTCTCTCTCATTTATCAGTTTCAGACACAAAAGTTCAGATAGCATTTCACATATTTTTTCTCTGAAGTCAAAGAATTTAAGAGCCATGTGCAGCCACACAGAGTCATAAAGGTGATAATGATGATGTCTTCCTGATGATGTCTTCCTGTAAGTCATGGAAGTTTGATGCTCCCAAAACCTTTTTTTAAGAAGCTCACTGAAACACTGATTGAATGGAATGTCTGTGTGACTAAAAATAGAATCACAGGTTTGGTAGTTAAGTGGACTCTCAAATCAGGACAAGGGGAGACTTAATTTCAACCATCATACTTAACAGTCATGTTCACTTGGGCTAGTTCTTTATCTTCTATAAAACTTCATTCTCTTAGGCAAAATGAGGACAATGATACTTACCTTATAGGATTACTGTAAGGTAAGCTGCAGATGGTGGAGTCACAGCATCTAGAGCCCTATATCTGGAATGTAATAACTGCACAATAAATTTTTTAAAGGAAACAAGCAAATGCAATATAAGGAAGATTTCTAAAATCTGTTGATATCCTTTTCTGCTTTAGCAAGTAGAAGATATTGGTGGCTGAGAGTCACAGTGAGTTTTCAGCATCATTGACATAGTCAGAGCTACAGGTTTAGAAGGATTTCATACCAGATTGAATATCTGCCCCAGAATCTACCTTTTCTTTCTTTTTTCCCCTTATTCTTTCCTTCCTTACTTCTTTTATAAAAATCTACATTGAACGACTACAGTGGTTAGATGATACTACAGGTTTGATAGAGAAATAATAATATAGTTAACATTTTCCCAGTCTAGCTGAGAAAAGGGAGAAGTAAAATGGTAGTCACAAAATAAGAAATCAGTGTTAGGATAGGTATGTTCAAAGGTGTTTTAAAACATGAAATAGAGGACAGCTCAATTGGATTGAGAGATTGAGGGACGTCTTGTCAGCAAAGATGATTAAGAAGAGCCTAGCCAAAACACATGTAGACATTCAAAGCTTCTACCTACACAACACAGAACACTTTCAGCATAAAATGAGCCTTCTTAAGACCATGTGTACGTGAGGAACCACTTTCCGATTTGGCTCACTGAGCACCAGAATCTTCACTATCAGATTCTCAGGTCAGTACTCCCAGTACTTCTGGTAGCTAAGTATAAAATCACATGAAAAAGTTATTTAATTCAGAGATTTATGAAGTCCACCAAAGGTTTTGTTAAGCATGACTATGTTCCCACTGTGAAATAAAAATGACCTACATTTTACTAGAGAGCTGAAAAAGAAAAACTAATAAAACAAGCTACAAGATTTACAATGTGATCCTGTCATAAACTTCAACTTCTCTCTTCTCTAAGGAGCTAATGAAAATGGTTAGCAGACCAACGTTTTAGTGCAGTTTCGATTTTTTTGCTTGCATGATTCACATTTTTCTGTTCCACTCTGTTCTTTTTATTTGCCAGCCTAAGCTGGTGTTACTTTCTTGAGTTGGGGTTTTTGCTACTATGTAAGATTTTTCAATCTCTATGAATGTGACAGCATTTACTAAGTCTATTATCATATTTGCAGAAACTCGACCTACTATGTGCTTACCTGCACAATGTACATTTGATGAACAAATGCCCCCCCCAAATCAACACTGAACTTCATAGAAAATTGTTTTTTATCTCTGTACAGTCTTTTACTCCATGTCTTTTTTTAACCTAGTTTCAGAGCTGTGTCAATGGCAAGTATTACATTTTGTTCTTTGTGGCTTTAGAAATACATCTGAATTGGAACTGGAATCCAAATTGAAAGTGGAAGTGCCACTGGACAGAAATGTGGCTGTTTTTATTGAATCAGTTAGGACTTTGTGTCTTTTTTTTTTTTTTAATATATATACTTTTTATTGCATTTTAGGTTTGGGGGTATATGTGAAGAACATGCAAGATTGTTACATAGGTACACACATGGCAGTGTGATTTGCTGCCTTCCTCCCCATCACCTGTATCTGTTATTTCTCCCCATGCTATCCCTCCCCAACTCCCCACCCCCTGCTGTCCCTCCCCTTTTTCCCCCCGACAGACCCCAG
>PVKV010028164.1:0-25362 GCA_004027835.1 Alouatta palliata | reverse complement strand
TAATGGCGGACGCCCCTCCCCCACAGAGCTGGACTGTCTGAAACTCTCGATCCAGAGAGTTTCCAATGGCTGTTTTTTGTGGGGGTGGGACCAGCTGAGCCTGATCACCTGGCTCCCTGCCTCAGAGCGTCTTTTTTAGTTGAATGGTCACTGTCTCCCAGGTGTTCCAGCCGCCTGTTGACAAGGCGCCGGGATCTGTGTGATTTCCTCTGCGGTGACCCACTGCGCCGGCTGAAACCGCGGGTGCTGGCGTTTTTTTGCCTGGGAAATCTCCTGGCCTGGCTGTCTGTTTCAGTCCCCTTTTTTAATCAAATGAATGGGCGGCTCTGCCTTCCCGGAGCTCCAATTGCCAGCTAAAACAGCACCTGGACCCATGTCTTTTGTATTGGGAACCGCTGCGCCGAGGCGCCGCTCGAAACGGCGGCAGCGAAAATGGCCGCGCAGGCAAAAACAGCCGAGCCGGCGAAAACAGCTGCGACGGCCAAACCAGCCGCGCCGGCCAAACCAGGTGCGCTGGCGACCCGTGGGGCTCCTCCCCCTGGGAATCTCCTGGTCTGTGGGCAATAAAAATCCGTCTGGGAATGTGGCGTCCACTCACCCTCCACGCTTTCACTGGGAGCTGCAATCCTCAGCTGCTCCTAATCGGCCATCTTGGCGGAAGTCCCCAGTATCAAGATATTTTTTAAGTTTTCTTTTTGATTTCTACTTTGACCCATTGAGTTTTCCAGATCATGTTGTTTAATTCCCACACATTTGTTAATTTCTAGTTTTCCTCATGTTACTGATTTCTGGTTTCATACCATTATGGTCAGAAATGATGCCTGATATGATCAGTATTCTTAAATTTGTTAAGACTTGTTTTGTGATCTAGCTGTGATCTATCCAGGAGAATGTTCTGTATGTGCTTGATTAGAATGTGTATTCTGCTGCTGTTGGATGGAGTATTCTGTATATGTTTATTAGGTATATGTGGTATAGTTCAAATCCAATGCTTCTTACTGATTTTCTGCCTAAATCTATCCATTGTTAAAAATGGGGCATTGAAGTTTCCTGTTGTTTATAGATGTCTAGCTCTCCTTTCATATCTATTAATATTTGCTTTATATTACTTAGGTGCTCCAGTGTTTGATGGATTTGTGTTTACAATTATTATATTGTCTTGATGAATTGACTCCTTTATCATTATATAATGATTTTTGTCTTATTTTACAGTTTTTTATTTAAAGTCTGTTTTGTTGGATATAGGTATACCTAGCCTGTTCTCTTTTGGTTTCCATTTGCATATAATACCTTTTCTCATCCCTTCACTTTCAGTCTGCGTGTCCTTACAGGTGAAGTGGGTCTCTTGTAGGCAGCCTATTTTTGGGTCTTGCTTTTATCCATTCAGTCACTTTATGTCTTTTGATTGGAGAATTTACACTATGGTAATTTATTGACAGGTAAGGACTTACTATTGTCATTTGTTAATTGTTTCCTGGCTGTTTTGTAGATACCCTTTTTTTTCTTTCTTTCTCTCTTGCTGCCTTCCTTTGTGATTTTATGATTTTCTGTAGTGGTAGGTTTTGATTCCTTTATCTTTATCTTTTGTATATCTACTATAGGTTTTTGCTTTGTGGTTACCATGAGGCCTTCTTATAATATCTTATACTTACAAAAGTCTATTGTAAGCTGGTAACAACTTAACTTCAATCACATAACTCTACACTTTTATTCCCCTCCAATTTTAATGTTTTTGTGGGGGTTTTTCGAGACAGAGTCTCACTTTCTGACCCAGGCTGCAGTGCAGTGGTGTGAATACAGCACTGTATTCAGTGCTCCTGGGCTTCACCGCCTGGACTTAAGTGATCCTCTTGTCTCAGCCTCCCAAGTAGCTGTAACCAGAGGTGTACACCACCATGCTTGGCTAATTAAAAAACTTTTCTTTTTTTTTTTTTCTTTTTTTTTTTTTTTTGCAGAGATGGGGTCTCGTTATGTAGCCCAGGCTGGTCTCAAACTTCTGGCCACGGGGGATCCTCTCACCTCAGCCTCCCAAAGTCCTGGGATTACAGACATTATCTACTGTGCCCAACCTTTTTATATTTTTTTTGAAAATTTCCTTTTTATTTTTTTGATATCAGGAATTCCGTATTTTTATATTGTGTATTCATCAACAAATCATTGTAGCTGTATATATATATATATATATATATATATATACACACACACACGCACACACACACACACACACACACATACATACATACATACTAGTTTGGTCTTTTAACCATTTTACTTAAGTTATAAGTGATTTGTACCACCATGACAGTATTAGAGTATTCTCAATTTATCTATATACTTATTTTTACCAGTGAGTTTTAGATATGTTTTCATGTTATTAGCATTTTGTTTCAGTTCAAAGAACTTTGTTTAGCATTTCTCTTTTTTTTTTTAATTTTTTTGTTTTCTTTAGCATTTCTCATAAGGCTCATTTAGTGTGAACTATTTCAGAGTTTGCTTGTCTGGGGAAAGTCTTTATTTCTCCCTTATTTCTGAAGGACAGCTTTGCTGGGTAAAGTATTCTTGGCTGAAACTGTTTTTTCTTTCAGCAACTTGAATATATCATTTCACTGTCTGCTGACATGGAATATATCTCTTGAGAAATTTGATGATACCATTATGGTGTTTCTCTTATATATGAGGAAGCTCTTTTCTCTTGCAACTTTCAAGATTCTCTCTTTCATTTTTGACAGTTTAATTATAATGAATCTTAGAGAAGTCTGCTTTGGGTTCAACCTGATTGCAGACCTTTGAGCTTCATATACCTGAATGTTCATATGTTTCCCCAGATAATGGGAAATTTTCGGCCCTTACAGTAGTTCCCCCTGATTTGTGGGGAATATGTTCCAAAGCCCCAGTGGATGCCTGAAGCTGCAAATAGTAACAAACCTTATATATGCTGTATTTTTCCCCTTATATACATACCTGATGATGAAGTTTGAGGTGTGACAGCAAAACTAGCATAAGTTTCTGTCTTCACGGTTTCATGGACAGAAGATTCATTCTTACTATAGATCTTGGCAACCTCAGCATGTGATTTATTTTCTTTCCTTATTAAGTCAAAAACGTTTCACTTTTCACTCTGCTTTTCATGTAAAGGAAACACTTTACTGCCTCTTGTTGTCATCTCCCAGTTGCCAACTTCACTATGCTTGTGCTTTGGAGCAATTTTTAAGTAAAATAAGGGGTAATGGAACACAAGCATTGTGATACCATGACAGTCGATCTGATAACTAAGATGGCTACTAAATGACTAGTAAGCAAGTAGTGTATATATGTATATTAGACAAAGGGGTGATTCATATATGTCTTAGGTGTGACAGTGTGGCATAAAATTTCATTATATTACTCAGAATGGTGCACGATTTAAAATGTGCATTGTTTATTTCTGGAATTTCTCATTTAATACTTTTGGACTGTGGTTGACTGCAGGTAACTGAAACCGTAGAAAGCAAAACTCCAGTTAAGGAGAGACTGTTATATTTCTTTTGTTGCTTTCTTTCTTTCTTCCTTTTTTTTTTTTTTTTTTAACGACTCTCCCAAGACTAAACCAGGAAGAAGTTGAATCCCTGAATAGACCAATAACAAGGGCTGAAGTTGAGACAGCAATTAATAGCCTACCAACTGAAAAAAGCCCAGGTCCAGACAGGTTGACAGCCTATTTCTACCAGACGTACAAAGAGGAGCTGGTACCATTCCTTCTGAAACTATTCCAAACAATACAAAAAGAGAAAATCCTCCCCAGCTCATTTTATGAGACCAACATCATCCTGATACCAAAACTGGACAGAGACACAACTAAAAAAGAAAACTTCAGGCCAATAGCCATGATGAACGTCAACGCAGAAATCTTCAGTAAAATACTGGCAAACAGAATACAACAGCACATCAAAAAGCTTATTCATCATGATGAAGTAGGCTTCATGCCAAGGATGCAAGGCTGGTTCAACATAGAAAAGTCAATAAACATAATCCATCACATAAACAGAACCAAAGACAAAAACCACATGATTATCTCAATAGATGCAGAGAAGGCCTTTGACAAAATTCAACAGCCCTTTATGCTAAAAACTTTCAATAAACTAGGTATCGATGGTATGTATCACAAAATAATAAAAGCTATTTACAACAAACCCACAGCCAGTATCATACTGAATGAGCAAAAACTGGAAGCATTCCCTTTGAAATCTGGCACTAGATAAGGATGCCCTCTCTCACTACTCCTATTCATTATAGGATTGGAAGGTCTAGCCAGAGCAATCAGGCAAGAAAAAGAAATAAAAGGTATTCGATTAGGAAAAGAGGAAGGCAAATTGTCTCTATTTGCAGATGACATGATTGTATATTTAGAAGACTCCATCATCTCACCCAAAATCTCCTGAAACTGATAAGCAACTTCAGCAAAGTCTTAGGATACAAAATCAATGTGCAGAAATCATAAGCATTTCTATATACCAATAACAAACAGCCAAATCAAAAGTGAATTCCCATTCAAAACTGCTACAAAGAGAATAAAATACCTAGGAATACAACTGACAAAGGATGTAAAGGACCTCTTCAAGGAGAACTACAAACCACTACTCAAGGAAATAAGAGAGGACACAAACAGATGGAAAAATATTCCCTGCTCATGGTTGGGAAGAATGAATCCACATCATGAAAATGGCCATACTGCCCAAAGTAATTTATAGATTCAACGCTATTCCCATCAGGCTACCAATGACCTTCTTCACAGAATGGAAAAACCACTTCAAACTTCATATGGAACGAAAAGAGAGCCCGCATAGCCAAAACGATCCTAAGCAAAAGGAACAAAGCTGGAGGCATCATGCTGCCTGACTTCAAATTATACTACAAGGCCACAGTAATCAAACAGCATAGTACTGGTACCAAAACAGAGACATAGACCAGTGGAACAGAATAGAGGCCTCAGAAGCAACATCACACATCTACAACCGTCTGAACTTTGACAAACCTGAGAAAAACAAGCAATGGGGAAATGATTCCCTGTTTAATAAATGGTGTTGGGAAAACTGGCTAGCAATGTGCAGAAAGCAGAAACTGCACCCTTTCCTGACACCTTACACTAAATTTAACTCCAGATGTATTAAAGATCTAAACATAAGACCTAATGCCACAAAAACCCTAGAGGTAAACCTAGGCAAAACCATTCAGCGCATAGGCATAGGCAAGGACTTCATGGCCAAAACACCAAAAGCAATGGCAACGAAAGCCAAAATAGACAAATGAGATCTAATAGAGCTTCTGTACAGCAAAGGAAAACAATCATTAGAGTGAACCGGCAACCAACAGAATGGGAAAAAATTTTTGCCATCTACCCACCTGACAAAAGGCTAATATCCAGAATCTATGAAGGACTAAAACAGATTTACAAGAAACAGACAAACACCCATTCAAAAGTAGGCAAAGGATATGAACAGACACTTCACAAAAGAAGACATCCATGAGGCTAGGGGAGGGACTTGGAGGGTGGGGAGGGATAACGAGGGGAGAAATACCAGATACAGGTGATGAGGGGATGAAGGCAGCAAACAACCTTGTCATGTCTGTACCTATGCAACAATTCTGCATGATCTGCCCATGTACCCCAGAACCTAAAGTACAATTAAAAAAAAAAAAGATTTTAATTGGCATTGAGTTGAATCAATAGATGAATTTTGAAATAGTTTATGTTATTTGAGTTTTCTGGGCCATAAACATTGCATATCTCCCAATATATTTATGTATTTTTTAGTTTCTCTAAATAATGTTTCCTATTTTTTTGTGTGTGGAGAGGTCTTACATGTATTTTGTTAAATTCATAGGTACTCAATATTTTGAGATGATTTTAATTGCTTTTAAAAATTGTGGCTGGTATATAAAAATAAAATTGATTTTTGTATTTTGGTGTGGTATCCAGCAGTCTTGCTAACTTTTCATTAATATTAATAACCCATCTACGGAAGTTTTTTTTTCATTTGTGTACGTATAATCATGTTATCTGCAAGTATTATTTTTTCAGCCTCTGTAATTCTTATAAATTTTATTTTTCTTGCCTTGTTATATTGTGAATTACTTCTAATTAACTGTTAAATGTATTTTTGTGGGTTTCTTTGACAACTATGTAATATTAGATAACATTTTCTTCTATTTTTATTTTTCCCAGGTATTAAAAAATCATACATGAATGTTGAAATTGATCTGATAATTTTTATTCATGTATTTAAATGGTCATATTATTTTTCTCCTTTATTCTGTTAAAATGTGGACTTACAGTGATTAATTTTGTAATACTAAACCAACGTTACAGAGTAGAATAAATACAGATTGATCATGCTATATTATGCTTGTTACTTATTATTGGTCTATGTTAACTAATATTTTTGCTTTGTTTATTTATATCTATTTTTTATAATTGATATTGGATGATAATTTACCTTATGGCTTTTTAAAATCGATTTTGATGTCAGGGTAATGTAAACCCACACTATAATACTCTTTTTTTTTTTTTTTTTGAGACAGAGTCTCACTCCGTCACCAGGCGCCAGGCTGGAGTGCAGTGGCGCGACCTCGGCTCACTGCAACCTCCGCCACCCAGGTTCAAGCAATTATCCTGCCTCAGCCTCCCGAGTAGCTGGGACTACAGGTGCATGCCACCACGCCCAGCTAATTTTTTTTTTTTTTGTATTTTTAGTAGAGACGGGGTTTCACCATGTTGAGCAGGATGGTCTTGATCTCTTGACCTCGTGATCCGCCCACCTCGGCCTCCCAAAGTGCTGGGATTACAGGCGTGAGCCACCGCGCCCGGCCGTAATACTCTTTTTAATTCATTTTGTCTTCTGTCATTTTGTGGAACAGTTTGTGTAAGACTGGAGTTGTAGAACTTACCAATAAAGTCATTTAGATCTATCTTTTAGGGGAAGGTTTTATTTCATTTGTTTAATTTAAAAAATTAGAATTTTCTTCTTATGCCAGTAAGTATATATATATATAAGCATTTATTATTTTGTCTAAATTTAAAAAGATGTTTGTGTTTTTATGATATCCCATAACATTTTAATGTACACAGAGTCTGTGGTTGTTTCCTGTTTTTCTACTCTGGAATTAGTGGTTATTATTAGTTTTTTCCAAAGACCAACATTTTGGTTTGGTTATGATCCTCTCTATTTTTTATTATTTCATTAACTTTTGTTCTTATTTTATTATTTCCTTTCTCTATTTTCTTTAGATTTCTTTTTTTCCTGAATTTTCTTCAGATAAATGCTTATATTTTTATATTTTCTGCATTTTTTTTTCCTAATAGAAACATGTAAAGCCTTAAATTATCCTCAAAATTCTTCTTTAGGTATATTTTAAAAATTTTGATATTTACCATTTTCTGTATACAAATTGTTCTAATTTCAACTATGATTACTTTGATTTGTTGGTTATTATGATTTTAAATGTTTAAAACTATAATCAATTTCTAATTATCTTTTTGTGACTGATATTTTGCTTATTTACATTGTTTTGTAGAACATAATGTTATATTTTATTTTTCTGACATTTGGTGACCTTTATTATATGTTCAGTTTCTGGTAATGATCTGTGCATTTTTGATAAATTATGAAGTTGGGAGCAGTGTTTTTTGTTTATTAGGTTTGTAACTATGTTATTCAAATATTCTATATTCATACTGTATTTTATGTCTATTACTGACATGTATTAAAGTTTTCTGCTATGATTATAGATTTTTTTTGTAGAGCTGTCAACTTTTTCATTTTATATTTTGATGGTATGTTATTAGGTGCATGTAAATTTAGAATTTTTCTATTACTAAGTGACTTTATCTCTACTCATGTTTCTTACCTCTTTTGTGTGATATTAACATAGCTATACCAGTTTCTTTTGGTATTCATTTTCATGAGCTTCAAGTAAGATCAAATCCATCTCCCGTGGTCTAGACTTTCAGGTTCCCCAGTGAAGGGGTGTGTTTGGGAGTGGATGATCCTCCTTTCCCACTTTCACACTTTGGGCACTCAAAGTATTTGGGCTGTCTCTTGGGTCCTGCAGGAGCAATCACCTTTCTTCAAAGGGTTGGATTCTCTTGGCTTCCCTGGTATGTTCCTGAAGTAGTTCTTGGAGTAAAAGTTCACAATGTGTGTCTCCACACACTGCTCTGTTTGTCTGAGTGGGAGCTTTAAATTAGTCCTGCCTCCTATCCACCATTTTCCTAACCCCAATTTTTTTTTAATTGTGAAGTAGTAGTCCATAGTATAGATAAACCACCTGTTTTTATTAATATTTTGTTGATAGATATTTGGATTAGTTACCCACTTTTAAATGTAATTAATGAGTAAGACTGCTGTAAAATTTTTGCATATGCCTTTTTATGGACATATGTTTTTATTCTCTTGAATAAATAAGAGTAGAGTTGTTGGGTTACATGGTAAGTGTGTGTTTAATTTCATAAGGAATGATCAGTTTTCCACTGTGACTGTGATTTTACAGTCCCAGTAATAATTTATAATGTAGCCCTTTTAAATCAGGCCCCTGAGAGAGAATTGAGTTCTAATTTGCTAAGATACCTATTGTATATATAGTAGTTCCCTCTTATCAATGGGGGATATGTTCCAGGATCCACAGTGGATGCCTGAAACCGCAGATATTAATAGTACTAAACCCTATACATACTATGTGTTTTTTCCTAAATATATATACCTATGATAATGTTTAATTTATAAAATAGGTGCAGTAGGAGATTAGCAACAATAATAATAAAATAGGGCGATTATAACCACATATTGTAAACGTTTTATGAATGTGGTCTCTCTCTTTGCAGTTGACTGTGGGTAACTGAAACCACAGAAAGAGAAACCATGGATAACACAGATAAGAGGGGACTACTACACTGAATTATCATCTCTTCTAGATTCATAGGAATCTAGAATTGTACTAGCTGTGGGCTATCCTTGAGAGAACTGAGAAAATAGTCACTTAATTAATTTTATCTAGTTTTTTTCCCCAAAGAACCCCACTTAAGAAGGGTTGTATAAGAGTTTAAATTGTTCCACCCATGTCCTTGGCAACATTTAGTGTTTTCAGTCTCTGATTTTAGCCATTTTGCTGGATGTGAGGAGGTATCATTGTGTGGTTTTAATCTGTATTTTCTTGATTCCTAATGATGTTGAGTGCTTTTTTGTGTGCCATTTGTAGATACAGAGTCTTGCTATGTTGCCCAGGGTGGTCTTGAACATCTAGCCTCAGTTTTGGTAGATTTTATAGGATTTCCTATGTAGATTATTATGTCATCTGTGAACAAAGAGTTTTGCTTCTTGTGTAATCTTAATGCCTTGTGTTTCTTTTTCTTTCCTTATTTACTTGATAGAACCTCTGGTACAGTGCTGAACAGAAGAATGAGAACAATCATCCTTGTTTTGTTCCTGATTTTGGAAGGAAAGCAATTCAGCCTTTCATCTTTATAATGTTAGCTATAGGCTTTTAGTAGATGCCTATTATGAGATTGGAAAAGGTGTCTTCTATTTGTAATTTGATGAGTGTTCTTATTAAGAATAGATATTGGATTTTGTCAAATGCTTATACTGCATCTGTTAATGTGATCATAATTTTTTTCTTTTTCAGTCTGTTAATATGATGAGTTATTATTGATTAATTTTCAAATTATAAACCCCTGGGTAAGCATCACGTGGTCATAGTAGATTCTGATCTTGTTGGATTTGATTACTAGGATTGGTTAAAACTTTTAGCATATATGTTTATGCTTTCTCCAAAAGCATTGTAATTTTACATTATGGTTCGGTTTTTTGTGTATGGTGTCATGTAGTGGTCAGAGTTCTTTTTTTTTTTTTTTGTCTACACAACAATACAATTTTTTTGGTTCATTTTATTTTTCAACTTTTAAGTTCAGGGGTACGTGTATACGTTTGTTACGTAGGTAAAACCCTGTCATGGGTGTTTGTTGTACAGAATATTTTGTTACTCAGGGCAATGCAGTTGTTTTAGCATTAATTGTTTCCTTTCCCCATTGGATTACTTTGATGTATTCACTGAAAAATGATTGACCATTTTATATCTGTGGTCTATTTCTGTTCTCTGTATTCTGCTTTATTAGTTTAATGTGTTGATACACTAATGTTATGCCATCTCGAATACTGTAGTAAGTCTCAAAGTCAGCTTGGTAAGTCCTCTAAATTTATTTCAGGTTTCTATTTCTATTTTTCTATTTATTTAATGTTTCCTTTTCTTCTGAAATTTCTTCGATTTGATTGTCAGTGTGCTAGTTCATTTATCAGGTAAATCCATTCTATTTACACCATATTTTTTGAACTTCATCTACATTTCTCAGGACTGTTATTTGTGCCTTTTTCCTTGTCTTTTTTCATATTTTTAACATCTAGCACAGTCTTTTATTTAGTTTTTAAAATTGTTTTCTAGAACCTCCAGAAAAAAATACTATGTTTAAAAAATTATTTTAGACGGATCGCACTGTTCCCAGGCTGGAGTATAGTGGCACAATCACAGCTCACTGCAGCCTTGACCTCCCAGGTACAAGTGATTCTCTTGCCTCAGCCTCCCAGGTAGCTAGGACCAGAGACATCTGCCACTTTGCCTGGCTAATTTTTTAAAAATTTTTTGTAGAGATAGAGTCTCCCTATGTTGCCCAGGCTGGTCTTGATCTCCCAGCCTCAAATGATCCTCCCACATTGGCCTCCCAAAGTGCTGGGATTACAGGCATGAGCCACCATGCCTGGCTTCTCCTTTCTTTTAATGTTTTTTGGGCTAATTAATTTTTTGGATGCATTTATTCTAATATACCTGCTTGATTTTGTAATCAGTGTATTTTGTTTTGTTTCTAAATGACTGGCCTTCTCAAATGTCTTATGATTTTGGCCCTGGAACACATTTTTCCATGAAGATATAAGTTACTGTGTAAAATGATGCTTTTGGGTGAAGAACAATGTCAGCCTCTTTGAGTTCATGGTATAGGGGGATGGGAGAGACTCTGATGCCATAAAACCACTATCACTTTCTGCCTCATATATAGCTGCTTTGCTAGTTTTTCACCCCTTGCTCCCCTGAGTGAAGAGACACCAGGGGGCTCTATTAGTCTATTCTTGTGTTGCTATAAAGAAATACCTGAGTGTGGGTAACTTTAAAAGAAAAGAGATTTATTTTAGCACACAGCTCTGCAGGCTGTGCAGGAAGCATGGTGCTGGCATTTGCTTTTGGTGAGGGCCTGGGGGAGCTTACCATCTTGGTGGAAGGCAAAGAGGGAGCCAGTACATCACATGACAAGGGCGGAGCAAGAGAAAAGGGGAGGTTCCAGACTTCTTTGAACAACCAGATCTCATGTGAACTAACTAGCAAAAACTCACTGATCACCAAGGGGAGAGTGTTAAACCCTTCATGAAAGACCTGCCCCCATGATCCAATCATCTCCTCCCAGGCCCCTCTTTCAACATTGGGAATCACATTTCAACATGAGATTTGGAGGGGACAAACATCCAAACCATATCATTCCTTAACAACCTTGGTTGCTTATTGAAATCAAACAAGAAGCTTTAAAAAAAACAGTGATGTTGATTCTCATCCCTAGAGATTTAATTTAATTGCTGTAATTTTGCAGCCTAGATCTAGTACTTTTTTTTTTTACTGCTTTAAAATAATTTCGTAATTTGTAGGAAGTTGCAAAAATATACAGAGAAGTTAATGTGTACACCCTTCACTCACTTTCCCACAATGATTACATTTTATATAACTGTAGTACAAGATGAAAGCCAGAAAATTGACGTTGGTACAATGTGTGTGCATAGTTCAGCATAGTTCTGTCATTTTATCACACATGTAGTTTCGTGTAACTGCCACCACGTTCAAGACACAAAAAGTCTATTACCGCAAGAATATCCCTCATGCTTCTCCCTTATAGTCACATCTCCTCTTCCCCCACCACAATCCCTAAATCTAACACTAATCTGTTGTCCAGCTCTGCAATTTTGTAATTTCAAGAATGCTCTAGAAATAGAATCATACAGATATGATTTTCCACTTTGGCTTGAAAACTCAGGATAATACCATTGAGATCCAGCCAAGTATGAAATTTTGCTACTTTTTAATATCGTTGAGTAACATTTTATGGTATGGATGTACTATAATTTGTTCAGCTATTAACCTGGTGAGGGACATTTTGATTGTTTCCAGGTTTTGGCTGTTGAAAATAAGGTAGACCATATGCATTTAATATAATTATTGGTAGGGCTCAATTCTCCATGTTATTTTTTGGGGTGTTTTTTGTTTGTTTATTTCTTTCCTCTGATTCTCATGTCTCTGTTTTTGTTTTCCTGCCTTTTCATAGATTACCTGATATTTTTTAGAATCCCATTTTTAATATCCATACTATTTTTGTAGTATTTTTGAGTGTCTATAGATTTTTCAGTGGTTGCTCTGTGAATTGCACTTACCACGATCCACTGATGTCACATTTTATCACTTTGAATAAAGTATAGAAATCTTGCCTCCTTTTAAGTCCTTTTATCCTCCCCCATTTATAATTGTCTTAATAGATACAGATGAATACTTCTTTAGTCTGAGATTTCATCTTTTATTAGCTATTATTTTGTTTAATGTTTTCTTTACTCTTCCCTACTGGGAGTTTGATTAGGTAAATATTGGACCTTCTTATTCTGTCTTTTATGTCTGTTAACCTCTGTTTTGTATTTTTTCATTGTTTTATCTGTGCTCTCATGTAGGACCTCTGATCTACTTTTTTTCCTCCTGTTTACCAGTTATCTCTTTGGCATTGTCTATTCTGTATTCTTAACTTGTCCACTGAGTTTTGTAATTTTTAAAATTTTGATATTAGTTTAAGTTTGTGAAATTCTATTTGGTTCTTTTCCAAATTTGTTGGTTATTTTTTCTTTACATATACTATTATTTTATGTCTTTGTATTTAAACACGTGTTTATTTTTTAAATCAATTAATTTTCTTATTATACTTTAAATTCTGGGGGTACAAGTGCAGAATGTGAAGGTTTGTTACTTAGGTATACACGTGCCATGGTGGCTTGCTATACCTATCAGCCTGTCATCTACATTAAGTATTTCTCCTAATGCTATCTCTCCCCTAGTCCCCCCACCCGCCAATAAACCCTAGTGTCTGATGTTCCCTCCCTGTGTCTATATGTTCTCATTGTTCAACTCCCACTTATGAGTAAGAACATGTGGTGTTTGGTTTTCTGTTCTTGTGTTAGTTTGCTGAGAATGATGGTTTCCAGCTTCATCCATGTCCCTGCAAAGGACATTTACTCATCCTTTTTTATGACTGTATAGTATTCCATGGTGTATATGTGCCACATTTTCTTTATCCAGCCTGTCATCGATGGGCATTTGGGTTGGTTCCAAGTCTTTGCTATTGTGTACAGTGCTGCAATAAACATACATGTGCATGGGTCTTTATAGTAGGATAATTTATACTCCTTTGGGTATATACCCAGTAATGGAATTGCTGGGTCAAATGGTATTTCTATTTCTAGATCCTTGAGGAATCACCACACTCTTTTCCACAGTGGTTGAATTTACACTCCCACCAACTGTGTAAAAGCATTCCTATTTCTCCACATCCTCTCCAGCATCTGTTGTTTCCTGACTTTTTAATGATTGCCATTCTAACTGGCATGAGATGGTATCTCAATGTGGTTTTGCTTTGCATTTTTTTTTTTTTTTTGAGTCTTTTTCTGTCACCTAGACTGGAATGCAGTGGTATGATCTTGGCTCACCACAACTTCTGCCTCCCAGGTTGAAGTGATTCTCCTGCCTCAGCCTCCTGAGTAAGTGGGATAACAGACATGCACTATCACACCCAGCTAATTTTTATGTTTTTAGTAGAGACGGGGTTTCACCTTGTTGGTCAGGCTGATCTCAAACTCCTGACCTTAGGTGATATGCCCATCTTGGCCTCCCAAAGTGCCACCATGGTGGGATGAGCCACCATGCACAGCCTGATTTGCATTTCTCTAATGACCAGTGATGATGAGTTTTTTTTTCATGTCTGTTGGCTGCATAAATGTCTTCTTTTGAAAAGTGTCTGTTCATATCCTTTGCCCACTTTTTGATGGGGTTGTTTTTTTCTTGTAAATTAGTTTACATTCTTTGTAGATTCTGGATGTTAGCCTTTTGTCAGATGGATAGATTGCTAAAATTTTCTTCCATTCTGTAGGTTGCCTGTTCACTCTGATGATAGTTTATTTTGCTGTAAAGACGCGTATTTCTAAGTTTCTATTTGATAGTGCTGTAGTCTGAAATTCTCAGGGATCTAATTTAGTTTGTGTGTCTCTTGGCTCCCACTAAGGTTGGATTGTTTCCTAATGTGTTTTTAAATTTTGAATTATGAGATCATTTGCTGTAGACTTTTGTCTGGGGTTTAGTTCTCTGCTTGGGTTGAGAGCATGCCTCTAGAGTTTTGCCAGGGATTCCTGATTATATGACTAATCGGGAATCACATTTTATTTTGATGTCTTAGATTGAGATTCACTCTCTGTTGTTATTTTCCTAAGCGTATCAACAATTGACAAGGTGTTTTTCTCTAGTCTGACCTTCTCACTAATGGTATATCTCTCCATATTTACTTGGGACACCTTAGTTCTATTCTTTGTGCTGCAGACATCTCTATGGCTTCATTTTATTGTCTGAATTAAAACATAAAACCTTAGGCTATTGAGACAGACAAACCCCAACCATAGCTAACATAACAGTTCCTAAAATGATTGCTCTGATTTGGCCTTAGGGGACTTAGGGAAGGTACTATTGCCAAAATATAAGCTAATAGTAGCTTATATTGGAGTGGTGGATTGAAGATCCCTTCTTATCCTTTATTTTTTGAACTTCCTGGTTTTGTAATGAAAATATTAAAACTATATTAAAATATTAAGAGGAAATAAGTACATTAGTGTCCTTAAAGTAACACACTGCAAGATGACAAAACAAAAATTTCAGAATTAGTTTTATTATTATATTTGCAGACTTTTATATGAAAACACAGAAAAAGATCTTTCTGATACTCAGCGACACCTTGCTAAGAAAAAATATGAGCTACAGCTTACTCAGGAGAAAATTATGTGCTTGGATGAAAAAATTGGTGAGTTTTTTTTTTCTCCTGATATTACTTTTACTTTTTCTTAAATCTGGTAGCAATGATATGTTTTCTTCTCTTTAGTATAATATGGATAAACTTGGAAACAAACCCTTAACTAAGTTTATGAATGAAAAAGAATAGAAAAATGGATTTTTCTTTGACAGCAAAATTTTTTAGAATTAGCACCGTAAGTCCTTAGTGATAAGTTAAAATTTGTCAATGAAGTAATAGCTAAACTAACCAGCAACAGTTTGTAAACGTATGATGATAACTTTTAAATCTGAAACATTTTGTGTACTATGTAGCTTGTCCATAGCTGCTATCATGAAATATAGTACGTATAACTTTTGGTGGAAAGTATACATATGTTTGGCTATGTCTATGGTATTATTGGGGTTTATAGAGAAAGTTACATTTTTAAAGTCTCCTCTTTATGTTTCTTATTAGTGATTAGTATGAAAATATGGTCATAACTTAATCTTATAAGGTATGATTTTGATCAGGGCTATAAAAGAATCTATTTTAAAGCAGAGAAAATATTGTTAACACTTGCTATTATATAGTTCAAGAATGTTTGGTATAAACAACTAGGTAGGTGGTGATACTATTTATCAAACCAGGAAATATTAAAACAGAAATATAACAGCTAATATTGAAGGAGAACTCTCATTTGGATATTTTAAGTCCAAATAAAGATCTAAAGTAAGCAGTTCAATATTTAAGTTTGTGTCTCAGAAGACAAAGATACATATTTGGGACAAATCAGCATATAAATGATATTTTAAAACCATGAAATTACTTAGGGAAATGTAGAGAATGAGAAGAGGATCCAGGACTGAGTAAAAGAAGCCAAAGAAGTAGGAAGAAGACCTGGAAGTGAGTGTTATTTTGGAAGGCTAGAAAGCAAAGTGTTTTTTAAAGGGAGGGTATGATCAATTGTCAGACACTTGTGAGAAGTGAAATAAATGAGGCTAAAAAAATTATTGATTGGATTTGGCACATTGGAAGGTTTTGTAACACCAAAAAAGGTTTGAATGGAGTGTTGGTTGTAGAAGATACAGTGGGTTGAGGCATGAATGGGAAGTGAAGTGCAGACAGAAAAGAAGTCTCTCAAGTTTGGCTACTTAAGGGTAGCAAGAAAACAGGGCAATAGTTTGAATGGGCTGTTAGGTTGAATTTTTTTAAGCTAGGAGATACTAGAGCTGTTTTAGAGACGTATTGATTGTTTGATTGCAGTGGTATGATCTTGTGGGTTGACTTAAAGGAAATATTGCCTGCAAGAAGAGACATGGTGTATTCTCCAGTCCTATATAGATCGTGGCCTTGGCATATGAAAATACGGTATTACCTCCCTTAGCACTGCTCCTGGATGGCCCTCACAAGTATTAACCTAGTAGGGATTAACCAGCAAGTCTAGTCTAACAGAGCTTTCCTTGTAGAGCTCTAGAACAGTGGTTCTCAAACTTTCTTCTGTGTCAGAATCACCTTGAGAGCTAATAAAGATAATTGGAGCCAGCCTCCTTGAAGTATGCGAGGACCAGAGCTTTTGTGTCTCTATCAGCCTCTGTAGGTAAATCTAATACGTTAGAACCACTACTCTAGATGTTTCTGTAGATAAATCTAATACCTTAGAACCCCTACTCTCTATCAGTTTCTGTAGGTAAATCTAATACCTTAGAACCCCTATTCTAGGTGAGTGGTTCTCATTCCTCATTATACATTACAATCACTGGGGAAAGAAGAGGTTTTTAAAACATAAATTGCTGTGCCCACCCCTAGAATTTCTGATTCAGTAGGTCTAGAATGGAGGTCTAAGAATGTACATTTCCCAGGTGATGCTGATAGTGCTGGTTGAGAAACCACAATTTGAAAACTATTCTTCTATACTAATTATTCAGGCCTTCAACGTTGAGATTGACTTGCAAGAGTTCTCACAAATTGAATCATACTTCCTGGGATGATTTTTTTTCCTAGGAGTTTTATAATACTACTTTAGAAATATCAGAATATTAGAAGATATTTGATTTTAAAGATGACTTAATTGAATATTTTATTAAGAAGTGTTACTTAGCAACTTTAGGCTAGAGGGAGGGGAGGGGAAACTAGAGGGGCGAAATGCCACAGATTGTTTTGATATTCCACTTACTTCACCCACTCTTCCCCTACCATATGTATAAATCTACTTTGAGAACTTGCAATAGAGAGCTTTCCCTTACTATTCTGATTCAGTGGTAATGTGCTTTTGTGTTTACGCATCATTTAGAGTGTTGTGATTCATTGTAGTTGTTAATTTGAAAAGTTTTTAAATTTGGGATATAGTACTCATTTTTAGTAATTAAATATAATATATATTAGAAGCAAGGAGACCTTACTTCAAAAAGTATGATAATCTGCTTGAATTAGAAAAAAGATTTTATTTTGATTAAAACAACACTTTTATGATTACATATTTAGATAATTTTACAAGGCAAAATATTGCACAGCGGGAAGAAATCAGCATTCTTGGTGCCACCCTCAATGATCTGGCTAAAGAAAAGGAATGCCTGCAAGCATGTTTGGATAAAAAATCTGAGAATATTGCATCCCTTGGAGAGAGTTTGGCAATGAAAGTATGTTCTGAGAACTGTGGTTTATAAGAAATGTTTAAATAAAATTTTAAATATTACACTATGGTTTAAAAGAACTAGGATCTGAATAAAATATTCGGATTTTCTCAGATTCTTTTCTAGAGAGCTGAAAGTTCAAAATCTGACTTTGAAATATTTTAAGATAGTCGTAGGATGTATGTGTACAAATCCCGTAGCTAATATTTTAAATTGATTTTTCTGTTATGAATTAATAGTTAACATTAACTGACAAAAACTCATTCAAATATCAAAATATAAAGCATGATAATAAAGTAGTGAGACTAATTTCTTCTTAAAGGCATATTTTCAGGTAGTTACCTTGGGAGATAATATGTCTGTTTCATTAAAACTGCCTTTTGTAATTGTGTTTAGAACTAGGAGCACGTTTTTACATCATCCTCAGGCTTTGAGAATAGATCATGTAGGGTTGGTGAATAAAGATAGATGATAACCTCCATCCCACATTTTTTTTTGTTTTTGAAAAAAGATGTTGCCAATAAGGTAGAGAGATATTGATATTATTTTCTAGCTTATAAATTGATTCTGAAAGCATTTCCTAAGCTGTTTTCACAAATATCTTAAGCAAAAGCAGCATCATTGGAATAAGGGCTTTTCCTGCTCTGAGGTAACTAATTTAATTTATGTCTCCACCCATCCATTCATTCTTTAAACAAACATTTGTTGACATGTACCAGGTCTTATGTTAGAAGCTGAGATTGAGGCCGGGCGTCGTGGCTCATGCCTCTAATCCCAGCACTTTGGGAAGCAGGAGGATCACTTGAGCTCAGGAGTTCAAGACCAGTCTGAGCACTATGGTGAAACCCTGTCTCTACAAAAAATACAAAAATTAACTGAACATGGTGGCACACGCCTGTAGTCCCAGCTACTTGGGAGGCTGAGGCAGGAGTATTGTTTGAGCCTGGGAGGTGGAGATTGCAGTGAGCCAAGATTGTGCCATCCTACTCCAGCCTGCATGACAGAGTAAGACTTTGTCTCGAAAAAAAAAAGGGGGGGGGGCGGTGAATGATCTGCCTTCTCAAAGCCTCTAGTGTAATAGGGAGAGAGATAAAGATACTATTATGATAGAATGTATTAAGTTGGAGATTGGCAAAAACACACCTGATTTACCCTGGGAATTGGGTTAAGGGAGGAGGAAGGTCTGGAAAACTTTCCATTAAGTGATGGTGCCTGGACTACCCTGAAAAATGACTAGTTAGTAGTCAGGAGAATATTTAGGGGAAGAAGACAGTGAGAAAGGGTGATCCAAACAGGTTGAACAGCTTAAGTGAGAGTCCAGTGGCCTTCGTGAGAGAATTTCATGAAACTTCCTGATAGTTTAGCATGACCAGAGAACAGGTTGTAGAGAGATAGATGTAGGAGGGCAAAGAAAAGATGGAATAGGCAGACAGTTCTTTCTCTGCTGTGATGCTCATTGCATACTGTGTGTGTGTGTGTGTGTGTGTGTGTGTGTGTGTGTGTGTGTATTTTCCATCTCATATATCTATATCTACATATATGGATGACACCATATATAGATATATGAAGAAATGGGATAGATAAGCAAAACAATAATCATGAAAGCACATGTGATGTTGAATGTGAGCTCTATCATGGATATAGAGGGTCACTGAAATAATGATGATGAAATGTTAGTTAGGTCTTTATAACAAATATTCTGGCAGTTGTAAATTCATGTAAAAGATAGATTATAGAGAAATTAGAATAGTGACAGGGACACTAGTTAAGAGAACAGTGTTGAGACCTATATTGGGATAGTAGGAGTATCAATGAGAGAAATAGATCTATTAAGGAAGTAAAATTGACAAAGTGTTGTTTCTGGCTTAAGAATTGCATGGATAGTTCCTATGTATGAAGGAAGAAACATAAACTAGAACAGGCTTAGAAAGGAAAGTTATTGGCTGGGTGCCATGGCTCACGCCTGTCATCTCAGCACTTTGGGAGGCCAAGGTGGGTGGATCATGAGGTCAGGAGATCAAGACCATCCTGGCCAACATGGCGAAACCCCATCTCTACTTAAAAATACAAAAATTATCCAGGCGTGGTAGTGCACGCCTGTAGTCCCAACTACTAGGGAGTCTGAGGCAGGAGAATTGCTTGAACCTGGGAGGTGGAGGTTGCAGTGAGACGAGATTGGGTCCCTGCACTCCAGCGTGGTGACAGAGCAAGGCTCCGTCTCAAAAAAAAAAAAAAGTTACTGGCATGTTGAGTTTGAATTGTCTTTGGGATATGTAGATGAAATATTCAAAGGCTCTTGGATTTTTAGGTTTGGAGGAAAATTGAATTAAAGTTAATAGATTTGGGAATCACAAACATAATTGAGGTCCTCAAAGGGCATGAGATAGTAAATACTTGTGGAAAAGGCTAGTTCATTATTTTTGAAATTTTAGGTTTTTTTAGGTGGAATTTTGCTTCTCATTATGTTTAAAACATTTTCAAAACACTAACATTTAGAAACAAAATTCTTCACATCTTTCAAAATCTCATTTTCTTGTGCTATATCTAATATTTCACATTTTTTCCATTCTGCTAACTCTACCAGTGTTATCTTTCCTTCACAAGGAATACTGAGTTACAAGTCTACTTCAAAATCAATAATTTTTGTATAAGATTTTATGCAAGTAAGCTCCATCCTCTGTATGGAAAGTAACTTGTAAGGCAGTGTTAGGCAATCAAAAGAGGAAATGTTTTCTACAATGATATTTCAAAGCTAAACTAACAAAGGTCACTCACTGAAATCTGTTTATGTGGAGATTACAGAAATAAATTAGTGTGGAAGAGTCTACATTATAGTGAATAAAATGATTTTTTTTCTGGTATTCATGGTTTAAAAAAAAGTTTTACTACTCACTACCAATTAAAATTAGAAAACTCAATAGCAAATCCATAGATTTTTGGGTAAGAAAAGCCAGAATTATTTGAATAATGTTATAGTTTGTTTATTTTTTCTAAATATACTTAGCACCATCCTGTCCAGACTGAATTTTGACAGTTAACATGAATCTACATCCCAGGTTGGACAACATATGAGGTTAAACAAGGAATATTAAATATCATTTAAAAATTGCTGAACATTGAAGTTGTACAAGGAATATATCATAGAACATACTGAGGTTGTACAAGGAATGATGGTACATTTGAGAAATGGTAGTATTAGGGTCATATTAAGAGAAAAATAGGCTCAGATTGGATTCAATCCAGAAATTTTGTTGCCTTGGATACTTTACAATGTTTCTAGTGAATCTTTTTCTTTAAAATGCACTTCTGTTGATAAAGGGAAGCCCTTTTTAGGCATATGAAACATATTTTAAGGTTAATCGAGTGAGGAACTTTCAAAAGCACTAGTTCAACTAGTTTTATTTGTTTAGAAATGTATTAAATTATATTTCAAAAACATGTAAACCTTCCATTTTAAGCAGTATTTTGTCTTTTAGTTTTTCCTTTGTTGGCTTGTCCTTCTTAAAGAGGTTTAACTTTTTTTTTTTTTTAATGGATATTTTAACAACACACCAGTACTGCCAGTTGTGGAATTTGTACCATTCTATGAGAAAGCAGAATGGGAAACTGTAACTAAAAATACCGCAGAGAAGAGCACATAATAAAGGAAGATAGCATGCACACACACAGTCACACACGCAAATGTGTGCAAAACCAATACTAAAGGGAGGAACAGAATTGGTTGGAAAATACAGGTTTGAGTTTTAAAAAGTCGTTTTACTTGGTTAAGATTTTAAAATTCAGAGGGCAAGGTGAAATCCAATTATTACTTAGTGAAATAATTTTCTTACTTTTTTAGGGATAATGTTAGCTCTGAGTATCTGTTTATAGTTGGACTAGTTCAGGCTCAGTGGAAGTTTTAAAAAGAGGTGTAAGAATGGTATTAGGGCATTAAGATATTCAAACCCATTTCTGCCTTGACTGACTCCACTAATTCTACTCCCTCACCTCACCTTTGAAAAAGGAGAATATAGTTTATTTTTCTTATCTTTTCTCTAGGCCTAATGTTTACCTCTTTATTAGCTCATACCTAAATATTAGTAGTATACTTTTACAAATAATTGGATTGGAACAGTTTTTTGAAGCGTCTGTTGCTGGCTAATATAAATAATATACTTAATCAAAATTATTCTTAAAAACTAAATTTAGTTATACATGATTGGCTTCTCTGGGTTTTATAACATAAAGCATGTGAGCAAGCAAACCAGTTCTAATCCCAGCATAGAATACCAATACTCCAATGCCAAACCATTAGTTTGCCTCCAAAAACAGGTGGGTATGGGGTTCTTGTGTTGCTGGTGACTGCACAAAATATCTTTTAACAAAGAATTCGATTACTGATCTCATATAATTACACCTAAGTATACCCTTTACTTTAATGAACATAATCTATTTTTACCCAGTGCAAATATTCACATTGATATACTAGGCTTTAAAGTGTGGAAAAGAATAGGACATACATGTTTAAAACCAAATGGAAACCTAAAGGGAAGGGGAAGTTATTTTTTTGTTCATTCAGTTTTAACAGAAATAACAGCTTAAGATAATTTTTTTAAATAATTATATTACTTTTCAAGGAAAAGACCATTTCAGGCATGAAGAATATCATTGCTGAGATGGAACAGGCATCAAGGTAAATCAGCCATTCAACAAATATTTGAGCACTTACTGGGGGGCCAAGTACCATGTTGGGTCCAAAGATAATAAGAAACAAGGGGCTTAGTGATACATGTAAGATGCTAACTCTCTCATCAAAGGGGGCCTAAGTCTGTCTAGGGAACTAAAAGAGAGGATGGTGTTTGCCAAGGAAAACAAGGGGAAGGGAAGGGCATTCAAAGTAGAAAGAATAGCAAAGAACCAGAGATCATGTTCACAAGCCTCTTGATCTACAAGTAGGTGAGTGTTGTTTAAACCTAGACAGTGAGGGGAGAAGTGAAGGGAGGAGGCTAAATAGGCAGGCAGAGGCTTGTGTTATAGACAGATGAGTATTGGTTATATCCTTTGGGCATTAAGAAATCATTAAATAATTCTGAGGAGATTTTTGTGTTAGAAAGATAACCAAGCAGAAGACGTGATGATAAATTTGGGGTTTAAGAGTTGTAGGACAGAAGGAGTGAGGTGCTTTTATGTGAAGGAGAGACACTAGGAAAATGCCAAGTTTCTGGCCAGGGACAAATACTGAACATGAAGAAAGTATGAGGAGAAAAGGTGATTTTACCTTTGAATTTGAAGAACCTTTGGGACCTTATTGTAGACATGTCTAGTAAGCAGTGAAATATAAATCTGGGGTGTGACAGGAGCTAAGGCTGCAGATAATTATTTTGGAGTCACTGGGTATAGACGGGGTTGGGAACTGTGGATATGAATATTGTTTGTCTAAGAGGAGGGCTAGAGGGAGGAGAATTGGGAGGCTAAGGCTTGAGCCCTGGAAAGCATTAATTTTTAAGCATGCAGAGGAAGAGGAATCTGTAAAGGAGACTAAACCCTAACAAAAAGAGGTAAGATGAAAGCCTTCCTAATACTTGGTGTCAGAAGTTTTGAAATACTTGGCAAATCATTGATTATTATGTATATTTAGTATCTTTTTCATAGTGAAGTGGTGGCAACATAAACTCTAATGCACTGTCTTTGCAATATTCCTGTAAATTCAAATGTGTTTAAAATCTCTCCAAATGTCTTCATACTAACTGTCCATCTTATGTCCTGTGAGAATTGGTTGCTCTATTTCAGTAAAATGTCTCTTCTTATGTACTCTTTGATTTGTGGAATAGACAGTCTACTGAGGCCCTAATTATGTGTGAACAAGACATTTCCAGAATGCGTCGGCAATTGGATGAGACAAATGATGAACTGGCCCAGATCGCCAGGGAGAGAGATGTCTTGGCTCATGACAATGACAATCTCCAAGAACAGTTTGCTAAAGCTAAACAAGATAACCAGGTACAGTTGTTCCTAGAATCATTTTCTCCAAGGAAAAAAATATGAATTTCTTCTGAGGAACAGCCCTCATTTCATTTTATAGAAGAGCTCAGACACTGGAACTAGGCCCCCCACCTTTTTTTAATATAGCAAAATAGGCCACAGAATTTTTAAATGGAATTCTTAGACATAAAGAGTTAAACATTAAAGAAAAGAGAGAACAGGGCTATATTTGTATTAAACCTTAGTACTTCTTTACTGAAGGATAAATATTTGAATAAATCAACAAACGAGAATAAAAACCTTGAGAAACCTTAAAAGGATAGGTTTTTTTTTTTTTTTTTTTTTTTAATGGAATACGTGTTACTCTGTTTTAAGTATGAGTGTATGGACTGTGCCTTGTGTTTTGGTCCTCATTATCACTGTGATTGTTTTTAGGAAAATTCCTCTTATAATTACTCTTTCTCCCTAAGGCAATATATTTAAGTCTAACCCACAGTTCTCATTTCTAATAATATTTATTTTAACCTGAACATTTAAAAATCCTATTTGGAAAATTCCTTCCCTTCTCAAAATTTTTTAGTCCAAATGATTTTCCCCACTTTGATATCACTTTTAGTGTGTTTAGTTTGCATCATGAAAGTCTGTATTCTTTAACTGTTAAAGATTATTAATTTACTTAAACAGCTATAAAGATGTAATGCTTTGTTAATCCTAAAAAGTTATCTGAGATGTTAAAGTACTTTGTTTAAAAGTTAATTAATAATGGAATCCTGGAATAGAAAAAGGACATTATGTAAAAATGAAGGAAATTTGAATAAAGTATGGACTGTAGATAATAATGTATCAATATTGGTTTATTAATTATGATGTATGTGCCGTACTAATATAAAATGTTAACAATAGAAGTGCTCTTCGTACTGTGTTCCCAACTTTTCTGTAAATCTAAAACTATTCCAAAATAAAGTTTATTAAAAAAATTAATGAATAGCAATAAAAACCAAAAGATGGGAATTTATAAGGTCTGCCTTTGTGTACTCTTTACAGCTGGAGCATATGGGCTAAAGGTGGATATATCTTACTTATGAAAACCTAGAAATTAATTTCTGTTTTAGAAATAGAAGCTTATTATAGAAAGTCTTTTTTTGTAAACAGAGTTTTTAAAAGCCCCCAAGTTTTTAACACCCAGTTAGTCACTGTTACATGTAAGATATTTTTTTAATTGCTATTCAGTGCACTTAAAATTTTTAACACTATTTTTATATAAATAAATAATATATAGTAGGATAAAATCACATATCACTTTATATCATGCTTTTTTCTATGTAAAGCGGCAGCAGAGTTGAGTAAGATTCACCTAGGTTGAATCTCACTGTCTGCTGTATGATCATATAAACCAACCTGAGTCTCACTGTATCATCTGTAAAAATGGATAGTAAGGCCGGGCGCGGTGGCTCACGCCTGTAATCCCAGCACTTTGGGAGGCCGAGGCGGGTGGATCACGAGGTCAAGAGATCGAGACCATCCTGGTCAACGTGGTGAAACCCCGTCTCTACTAAAAATACAAAAATTAGCTGGGCATGGTGGCACGTGCCTGTAGTCCCAGCTACTTGGGAGGCTGGGGCAGGAGAATTGCTT
>PVKV010028163.1:0-25358 GCA_004027835.1 Alouatta palliata | reverse complement strand
AAAAAAAAAAAAAAAAAAAAAAAAGTGTTTTCCGACGTGGTTCCATTCTCCCCATCACTTTCAGGCACTCCAATCCAATGTAGGTTTGCTCTTTTCACATAGTCCCACATTTCCTGGAGGCTTGTTTATTTCTTTTCACTCTTTTTTCTCTAATCTTGTCTTCACACTTTATTTCATTAAGTTGACCTTCAATCTCTGATATACTTTCTTCCACTTAATTGACTCAGCTATTGATACTTGTGTATGCTTCATGAAGTTTTCTGTGTTTTTCAGCTCCATCAGGCCATTTATGTTCTTCTCTAAACTGGTTATTCTAGTTAGCAATTCCTCTAACCTTTTTTAAAGGTTTTTAGCTTCCTTGCATTGGGTTAGAAAATGCCCCTTTAGCTTGGAAGAATTTGTTATTACCCACTTTCTGAAGCCTACTTCTGTCAGTTAGTCAAACTCATTCTCTGTCCAGTTTTGTTCCCTTGCTGGCAAGGAGTTGTGATCCTTTGGAGGAGAAGAGACATTTAGGTTTTTGGAATTTTCAGCCTTTTTGGGCTGGTTTTTCGTCATCTTCTTAGTTTTATCTACCTTTGGTCTTTCATGTTGGTGATCTTTGGATGGAGTTTCTGGCGTTTCTGTGTGGATGTCCTTTTTGTTTATGTTGATGCTCTTCCTTTCTGTTTGTTAGTTTTCCTTCTAACAGTCAGGCCCCTCTGCTGCAGGTCTGCTGGAGTTTGATGGAGGTCCACTCCAGACCCTGTTTGCCTGAGTATCACCAGTGGAGGTTGCAGAACAGCAAAGATTGCTGCCTGTTCCTTCCTCTGGAAGCTTTGTCCCAGAGGGGCACTGCCACATGCCAACTGGAGCACACCTGTATGAGGTATCTGTTGACCCCTGTTGGGGGGTGTCTCCCAGTCAGGAGGCATGGGAGTCAGGGACCCACTTGAGGAGGCAGTCTGTCTCTTAGCAGAGCTCAGGCACTGTGCTGGGAGATCTGCTGCTCTCTTCAGAGCCGGCAGGAATGTTTAAGTCTGCTGAAGTTGTGCCCACAGCCGCCCCTTCCCCTAGGTGCTCTGTCCCAGGGAGATGAGAATTTTATCTATAAGCCCCTGACTGGGGCTACTGCATTTCTTTAGAGATGCCCTGCCTAGAGAAGAGGAATCTAGAGAGCCAGTCTGGCTGCAGCAGCTTTGTGGAGCTACAGTGGGCTCTGCCCAGTTCAAACTTCCTGGCAGCTTTGTTTACACTCTGAGGGGAAAACTGCCTACTGAAGCCTCAGTAATGGTGGACGCCCCTCCCCACACCAAGCTTGAGCATCCCAGGTCAACCTCAGACTGTGCTGCCAGTGAGAATTTCAAGTCAGTGGGTCTTAGCTCACTTGGCTCCATGGGGCCAGGGTTCACTGCTCACTGGGCTCTATAGGGCTGGAGTCCACTGCTCACTGGGCTCCATGGGGCTGGGGTCCACTGAGCTAGACCACTTGGCTCCCTGGCTTCAGTTTCCTTTTCAGGGGAGTGAACAGTTTTGTCTCACTGGCATTCCAGGTGCTACTGGGTATTAAAAAGAATTCCTGCAGCTAGCTTGGTGTATGCTCAAATGGCCACCCAGTTTTGTGGGTGAAACCCAGGGCCCTGGTGGTGTAGGCTCTAGAAGGAGTCTCCTGGTCTGCAGGTTGTCAAGACCATGGGAGAAGTCTAGTATCGAGGCCGGAGTGTACCGTTCCTCATGGCAGAGTCCCTCATGGCTTCCTGTGGCTAGGGGAGGGAGTTCCCTGACCCCTTGCACTTCCTGGGTGAGGCGATGCCCTACCCTGCTTCAGCTCACCCTCTGTGGGCTGCACCCACTGTCTAACTAGTCCCAATGAGATGAGCCGGAAACCTCAGTTGGAAATGCAGAAATCACCCGCTTTGTGCATAGATCTTGCTGGGAGCTGCAGACTGGATTTGTTCCTATTGGGCCATCTTCTAATTTTTGTATTTTTAATAGAGATGGGGTTTTGCCATGTTGGCCAGGCTGGTCTTGAACTCCTGACCTCAGGTGATCCGTTCACCTCAGCCTCCCAAAGTGTTGGGATTACAGGCATAAGCCATCTTTCTAGAATGGGACACTGAAGAAACCTGAGCACCACTCTGTCCTGTAAAGAACTGGGCTTCGGGCAGGGCAAAGAGAGGCTGGTGTTTGCGTAAGATACGACAGTGAAATGTGGAATGATTATTATGCTGCTTGTTTGCAGATCTTGGGCAAATCAATGTTGCTGACCATTAGTTTTTTTTTTTTAACCAGGTAATGTTAGGTGATTGCAGAGACTGGTACAAGGAATGATTAGTCCTTTTTCTATTAAGCTGGTCACAGCTGGCCTAAGAGCTTTCATAGCTTTAGTTCTAAATGGTATCAAGGTAGTTCAGGTAAGCTGGGCATGGTGGCACATGCCTTTAGTCCCAGATACTTGGGAGGCTGAGATGGGAGGACTGCTTGAGCCCAGGAGTTCAAGGCTGCAGTGAGCTGTGATTGCACCACTACATTCCAGCCTGGGCAACATAGTGAGACTCTGTCTCTTAACAGTAACAAAGTAGTTTAGGTAAAGATGTAGAAGATTCCGTCTGGACTCTTTTGGGCTTTGCTTCAGTTATTCATGTATGTTCATAGAATCCTTTCCTCATAGGGATTCTGGAACCGTGTTAATTCTTCAGTTATTTCTTGAATCATATGCAGTATGGGTGAATTAACATTCAGATCAGCTATATTTTGTGTATTCGAGAATTTTCTGTAATTTCATAAAATCATCTTTCTGCAGTACCTTTTATCTGCCAATTCCATTTGCAAAATAAATCTGTATCCATTAAATTTTGCAGGGTTATATACCAGAGAAGGAAGAAATATTCTTCTAATAATGACCCAGAGTAACAGTTACAGGTTGGGAGAGATGAGAGATGCTGGGAGTCTTCCTTTTCTGAGAGTGAAGTAGTTTTGAGGGAGAAATTCTGAACAAGCTGGAAGAGCAGGGACTATGCTTGCAGATAAAGTGTAGCAATGATGGAACTTTTGTAAGGAGCTGTTTTCTTCATGGTGGAGCAACAGGTTGTAGAGTTTGGCTGGAAGTGAAGCTGTGTCTCTGTATGCTTTACCTTTGATTTTTCTATGACTGGCCTTCCTACCATTGGCCACTCCACAGTGGAAACTTACCTAAGCTGTTGGAGGCAGATTTTGTAGGCAAAGGCATTGGCAGGGTTTAAGGAAGGTGGGACTGCCTCCCTGGGAGTTGCTTGGCCACTGTAGACTAGCAGCAGCAAATGGAGGACAGTAGGTTCAGTTCCCTCAGATAGCTCTCAGGTTACAGGGGCTTCTCTCTAATCTGACTTTTTGTCATAGAAGCCAGGTCAGCCACAGTGGGAAAGAAACTGAATTCTAGGAGCCATTGTCCAGGAGAACTGGGCATTGCTTCTAACTCTGAGGGGGTTTCCATAGCAGAGGCAGAGTTCCCAGATTGAGATTACCCACAGCCCTTGGTCCTGTCTCCCATCCCTGACAGACAAGTAATTCCGTTGGTAAGAAATTCACTACTGCCAGCGCAGGAAAAGGCAAAGAATCAAAAACCAAACAATAAAACAAGGTCATGATATTAATGTTAGAGGAAATTTACATAGTTGCTTGTGTTTCTTTGAAAGACTACCGGTGCAGTGTTAGTGTCGCATGTAAGAGATTTATAGAAAACAGGTCTAGGATGAACAATAGGGACTTGTAGTCCATTGGGCATGAAAATCATATCCCCATTATTACTATTAATTTACTCTTTAGCAGCTTGATTGCAATACAATTTTCATGCCGCACAGTTCACCAATTTAAAGTGAGTGATTCAGTGGCTTTTAGTATGTTCATATGGTGCATTCATCACCAGAGTCAAGTTTTTTTTTTTTTTGGAACAGAGTTTTTCTCTTGTTGCCTGGGCTGGAGTGCAATGATGCAATCTTGGCGCACTGCAACCTCGGCCATCCCCAGTTCAAGCCGTTCTCCTGCCTCAGCCTCTCTGGTAGCTGGGATTACAGGGATGCATCACCACGCCTGGCTAATTTTGTATTTTTAGTAGAGATGGGGTTTTTCCATGCTGCTCAGGCTAGTCTTGAACTCCTGACCTCAGGTGATCCACCCTCCTCAGCCTCCCAAAGTGCTGGGATTATAGGCATGAGCTACCATGCCTGGCCCACCACAGTCAATTTAAAAATATTTCTTCACCTCAGAAATTGCCCCCTACAATGTGATGAAGAGAGGCTAATTAACGGGTACAAGTATACAGTTAGATAAAGAAATAAGACCTAGTGTTCAATATAGCAGTAGGGTGATTATAGTTAACAATCTATTATACAACAATCTATTACGAAGCCCCTGTAACCTGAATCCTGGCATCTCCTCAGCACTAGGCAACCACTAATCTACTTTCTATATCTGTGGGTTTGCCTGTTCAGGACATTTCATGTAAATGAAATCATAGTATGTAGCCCTCCTTTTGGTCTTTTATGTCTGGCTTATTTTGCTTAGCATGTTGTTTTCATGGTTCATTCATATTGCAGCATGTATCAGGGCTTGATTCCTTTTCATGACTGAATACTGTTACATTGTAGGGATCTACCATACTTTGTCCATTCATCAGTTGAGGTTGTCCATTTATCAGTATGGATTGTTGCCACTTTTTGGCTGTTATGAATAATGATGTTATAGGTATTTGTATACACATTTTTGTGTTGACACATGTTTTCCTTTCTTTTGGATATATAGCTAGGAGGGAAATTGTTGGGTCATATGGTAGGGCTTTAACTGTTTGATAAACTGTCAGAATTTTTTCCACAGGGGCTGCACCATTTTACATTTCCACAAGCAATGTATGAGAGCTCCAGTCTCTCCAGATCCTTGCTAACACTTTTTATGATCTGTCCTTTTGATTATAGCCATTCTGGTAGATGGAAAGTGGTATCTCATTGGGGCTTTGATTTGCATATCCTCGATAGCGAATGATTTTGAGACCATCTTCTCATGTGCTTATTGGCTGTTTTCATATCTTCTTTGGAGAAATGTCTGTTCAAGTCCATTGCCTATTTTTTTCATTAAAAAAAATAGATGTATGTATGTTTGGGTACATGTGATAACTTTATACATTCATGTATATAGTGATCAAATCAGGATAATTGGGACATCCATTACCTTAAATACTTACCCTCTCTTTATGCTAGGAATATTTGAATTATTCTCTTCTAGCTATTTTGAAATCTATAATAGATGGTTGTTAATTATAATCACCCTGCTGATATATTGAACACTAGGTCTTATTTCTTTATCTAATTGTGTATTTGTACCTGTTAATTAGCCTCTCTTCATCCTCTTCCCAGCCACCCTTCCTGGCCTCTGGTGATTCCCATTCTACTTTGTCTTCATGAGATCTACTTTTCTAGCTCTCACGTATGAGTGAGAACATGTGGTATTTGTTTTTCTTGGCCTGGCTTATTTCACTTAACATAATGACCTCCAGTTTCATCCATCTTGCTACAAATGACATGATTTTATTATTTTTTATGGCTGAGTATTCCACTGTATGTGTGTATTCCACATTCTCTTTATTCATGCACTGATGGACATTTAAGTTGATTCCATATTTTGGTTATTATGAACAGTGCTGCGGTACACATGGAAATGCAGGTATCTCTTCAATATATTGATTTCCTTTCTTTTGGATGGAAACCCAGTAGTGGAATTGCTAGATCATGTAGTAGTCCTAGTTTTAGTTTTTTGAAGAACCTCCATACTGTTTTCATAGTGGCTGTATTAATTTACATTCCCACCAATAATGTATGAGGGTTCCTCCTTCTTCCCATCCTCACTAGCATTCATTCTCTGTCTTTTTGATACAAGCCTTTTTAGCTGACATGAGATGATGATATCTCATTGCGGTTTTGATTTGCATTTCTCTGATGATTAATGATGTTGAGCATTTTTTATATGTCCAGTGGCATCTGTATGACTTCTTTTGAGAAATGTTGGACAGGGAAAATGTGGCACATATACACCATGGAGTATTATGCAGCCATCAAAAACGATGAGTTCATGTCCTTTGTAGGGACATGGATGAACCTGGAAACCATCATTCTTAACAAACTGACACAAGAACAGAAAATCAAACACTGCATATTCTCACTCATAGGCGGGTGTTGAACAATGCGAACACATGGACACAGGGAGGGGAGCATCACACACTGGGGTCTGTCAGGGGGAAAAAGGGGAGGGACAGCGGGGGGTGGGGAGTTGGGGAGAGATAGCATGGGGAGAAATGCCAGATATAGGTGATGGGGAGGAAGGCAGCAAATCACACTGCCATGTGTGTACCTATGCAACAATCTTGCATGTTCTTCACATGTACCCCCAAACCTAAAATGCAATAAAAAAAATATTAAAATATTAAAAAAAAAAGAAATGTCTGTTCAGATGTTTTGCCCACTTTTTACTTGGATTGTTTATTCTTGCTATTGAGTTGTCTGAGCTCCTTAACGTATTCTTGTTATTAACTCCTTGTCAGATGGATAGTTTACAGATATTCTCTCCCATTCTGCGGGTTGTCAGTTCACTTTGTTGATTGTTTCCGTTGCTGTGGAGAAGCAGTTCAGCTTTATGTAATCTCATTTGTCTGTTTTTTGCTTTGGTTGCCTGCGCTTTTGAGATCTTACACAAAAAAATTCATTGCCCAGATCAATGCTCTGAAACGTTTCTCAGATGTTTTCTTTTAGTAGTTTTATCATTCCAGGTCTTAAATTTAAGTTTTTAAACCATTTTGAGTTGATTTTTTCATCTTTTTTAAACTTTAATTCTTTTTTTTTTAATTCTTCTAACATACCACGCACAATTGAGTTGATTTTTAAGAGACAGGGGTCTAATTTTATTTCTCTGTATATAGTTACCCAGTTTTCCCAGCACCATTTATTGAAGGGACTGTTCTTTCTCCATTGTCAAAAATGAATTGGCTATAAATGTGTGGACTTGGGTTCTCTATTCTGTTCCATTGGTCTGTGTGTCTTTCTGTGCTAGTACCATGCTGATGTGGTTACTGTAGCTTTGTAGTATATTTTGAAGTCAGGTAGTTTAATGATTCCAGCTTTGTTCTTTTTGTTCAGGATTGTTTTGGCTATTTGGGATCTTTCGAGGTTCCATATAAATTTTAGGATTGATTTTTCTGTTTCTGTGAAGAATGTCATTGGTTTTTTATAGAGATTGCTTTGAATCTGTAAATTGCTTTGGGTCATATTGTCATTTTTTTTTTTTTAGTTATGTATTTATTTAACCAGTCAATCAGTCAGTCACAGAGATGGCGTCTCACCATGTTGCCCAGGCTGGTCTTGAACTCCTGGGCCCAAGCAGTCCTCCTGCCTCAGCCTCCCAAAGTGCTGGGATTACAGGCATGAGCTACCATGCCTGGCCAGTATTGTCATTTTAATAATATTAATTCTTCCAATCCATAATCATGGAACATCTTTCCATTTTTTTTGTGCATTCTTTTCAATTTCTTTTATCAGTGTTTTATAGTTTTCCTTGTATCCATCTTTCACTTCTTTGGTTAAACTGCTTCCTAGATATTATATATTCTTTATATCTATTGTAAATGGGATTGCATTCTTGATTTCTTTTTGAGATTGTTAGCTGTTGGAGTACATAAATGCTACTGATTTCTGCATGTTGATTTTCTGTCGTGCAACTTTGCTGAATTCATTTATCAGTTCTAACTTTTTTGTGTGTGTGATCCTGAAGTTTCCCTAAATATAAGGTCATGTTGTTGGTGAATAAAGCTAGTTTGACTATTTTTGTTCCAGTTTGGGTGCTTTTTATTTATTTTTCTTGTCTATTTGCTCTGGTAAGATTTTTGGTATTATGCGGAGCAAAAGTGGTGGAAGTGAGCATTCTCATCTTGTTCCAGATCTTAGAGGAAAGGTTTTGAATTTTTCCCTGTTCAATATAATGTTAGCTGTGGGTTTGTCATATACGTACTTTATTATTTTGAGATATGTTCCTGCTATACCCAGTTTGTTGAGAGTTTTTATCATAAAAGAATGTTGAATTCTATCACATTTTTTCAGCATCTGTTGAATGATCATATGGTTTTTGTACTTGGTTCTTTAAATGTGGTGTATCATATTTATTGATAAATATATGTTGAACCATCCTTGTATCTCTGGGATGAACCCCACTTGATCATGGGGAGGGATCTTTTTTTTTTCTTTTTTTTTAAGATGGAGTCTTGCTCTGTCACCAGGCCGGAGTGCAGTGGCGCAATCTTGGCTCACTGCAACCTCCGCCTCCTGGGTTCAAGCGATTCTTCCACCTCAGCTTCCTGAGTACCTGGGACCACAGGTGTGTGCCACCATGCCCGACTAATTTTTTTGTATTTTTAGTGGAGATGGGGTTTCACCGTATTGGCCAGGATGGTCTCGGTCTCTTGACCTCGTGATCCACCCACCTTGGCCTCCCAAAGTGCTGGGATTACAGGTGTGAGCCACCACGCCCAGCCAGGAATGATCTTTTAAAAGATTTGGTTTGTTAGTATTTTGTTGAGGATTTTTGCATCTGTGCTCATCATTGATACTGGCCTGTATTTTCCTTTTTTGTTATGACCTTGCCTGGTTTTGTTATCAGGATAGCGCTAGCCTTGTAGAATGAGTTTGGAAGTATTCCCTCCTCTTCAAATGTTTTTGAAGAGTTTGAGTAGAGTTAGTATTAATCCTCCTTTAAATGTCTGGTAGAATTAAGCAGTGAAGCCATCAGGTCCTCGGCTTTTCTTTGACGGGAAACTTTTTATTACAGCTTTGATCTTGTTACTCATTATTGGTTTGTTGTGGTTTTCTATTTTTTTTTTTTTTTGTACATGTGATTCAGTCTAGATAGGTTATATGTGCCCAGGAATTTAGCCATTTCTTCAAGGTTTTTCAGTTTTTTGACCTGTAGTTGTTCCTAATAGTCTCTAATAATTCTTTTTATTTCTGTGGTCTCAGCTGTTATGTCTCCTTTTTCGTTTCTGATTTTATTTGGTTGGCTCTTCTTTTTCTCTTAGTCTAGCTAATTGTTTGCCTGTTTTTTCAAAAAAAAAAAAAAAAAGAACCCAACTTTTTTTCATTAATCTTCTGTATTTTTTTAGTTTTAATTTCATGTATTTATGCTCTGATCTTTATTATTCATTTCCTTCTATTGATTTTGGGTTTAGCTTGTTCTTTTCTGTTTCCTTGGTGCATCATTATATTGTTTATTTGGAGTCTTTCTGCTTTTTGATACAGGCATTTACTGCTATAAACTTCCCTCTTAGTACCACTGTTGCTGTGTCCTAGAGATTTGGTGTGTTGTATTTCCATTTTCATTTGTTTCAGGAAAGTTTAAAATTTCTTCCTAAATTTTCATTGACCCATTTGGTTGTTCTGGTGTATGTTGTTTAATTTCCATGTGTTTATATAGTTTCTGAGGTTCCTCTTGTTATTAATTTCTGGTTTTATTCTGTTGTAGTCAGAAAAGCTACTTGAGCTGGGTATAGTAGCCTATGCCTGTAATCCTAGCACTATGAGAGGCTGAGGTGGGAGGACTGCTTGAGGCCAGGAGTTTGAGACCGGCCTGGACAACATGGCAAGATCCTATCTTTATAAAAAAAAAAAAAAAAGAAAAAAGAAAAGCTATTTGATATGATTCTATTTTTTGAATTTGTTGAGACTTGTTTTGTTGTATAAGATGTTGTCTGTAATGGAGAATGTTCTATATCCTGATGAAAAGAATGTATATTCTGTAACAGTTGGGTGAAATGTTCTGTAAATAGTCAGACGTATTTGGTCTAGTGTGTATTTACCTCTAATGTTTCTTTGTTGATATATATGTGTATTTTTGGTCTGGATCATCTGGCCATAACTGACAGTGGAATATTGAAATCCCTACTCTTACCGTATTGCAGTTAGTTTCTGCCTCTAGATGTATTAATGTTTGATTTATATGTTTGGGTCCTGCTGTGTTGGGTGCATAGATGTTTGTAATTGTTATATTCTCTAGCCAAGTTGGCCCATGTTTCATTAGATAGTGACTTTTTTGTCTCTTTTCAGTCTTTGACTTGTGGTGTATTTTATCTGATGTAAGTGTAGCTACTCCTGTTTTTTTTTGATTTCCAGTTGCATGGATATCTTTTTCCACCCTTCACTTTCAGTCTGCATGTGCCTTTATGGGTGAAGTGGGTTTCTTGTAGGCAGCATATAGTTGAGTCTTGTGTCCTTCCATTCAGCCACTCCATATTTCTTTTAATTAGAAAATTGAATCTGTTTATATTCAGTGTTACTGTTGGTAAGTAAGGATTGATTACTGCTCATTTGTTGGTTGTTTCCTGGTTGTTTTGTAACTCCTCCCTTTTTTCTCACTTTCTTACTGTCATCCTTTCTGGTTAAGCAGTTTTCTTGGGTAGTATGTTTTAGTTCATTGTTTTTTTTATTTTTAGTGCATCTATTATAGATTTTTGCTTTGTGGTTACCATGAGGCTTACAAAAAACATCTTTAGATATAATAAGTTATTTTAAAGTGATGATGACTTATCTTTGATCATGAAAAATAACAGAAACAAAAAACTAAAAATGCCTCTGTACTTTAACTCCATCTGCATATTTTGACTTTTTGTTATCTCAGTTTACATGTTTATATTACCTGTCTCTTAACAGGTTGCTGTAGCTATTATTGTTTCTGTTTCTAGGCTTCATGTTAGAATTTTGAGTGGATTATGCATCATGATTATAGTATTAGAATATTCTGGGGTTGTCTGTGTACAGTGTGTTTTATATTTATTTTATATGTTTATTTAAGTATTTCTTTTTCCAGTGGGTTTTATACCCTCAAGTTTTTTTTCTTTCTGCATGTTAGTGTGTTTTTCTTTCAGATTGAGGAACTTCCTTTAGTGTTTCTTGTAAGATAGGTCTGGTTGGTGGTAAATTCTCTCAATTTTTGTTTGGGAAAGACTTTATTGCTCGTTCATATTTGAAGGATGGCTTTGCTGGATACAGTATTCCTATATGGTGGTTTCTTTCTTTCAGAACTTTGAAAATATCATACTACTCCTTCCTGTCCTGTATGGTTTTCTTTTCTCCCCTTCCCTCTTCCCCCTTCCTCCTTCCTCCTTCCCCCTTTCCTTTCTTTTCTCCTTCCTTCCTTCTTCCCTCCCCTCCCCTCCCCTCCCCTCTCCTCTCCTTTCCTCTCCTCCTTTTCTTTTCTTTTCTTTCGGTGGAGTCTTGCTCTTTTGCCCAGGCTGGAGTGCAGTGGCACAATCTTAGTTCACTGCAGCCTCTGCCTCCCAGGTTCGAGTGATTCTCCTGCTTCAGCTTCCCAAGTAGCTGAGATCACAGGCATGTGCTATCACACCTGGCTAATTTTTATATTTTTAGTGGACATGGTGTTTCACCATGCTGGCTAGACTGGTCTCAAACTCCTGACCTCAAGTGATCTGCCCGCTTTGGCCTCCCAAAGTGCTGGGATTACAGGAATGAGCTGCTGTGCCTGGCCTGGTCTGTATAGTTTCTGTTGAGAAGTCTGTCGCCAGATGAGTTGGAGTTCCTTTGTTATTTGCTTCTTTTCTTTTGCTGTTTTTAAGATTCTCTCTTTACTTTTGATTGTTGAGAGTGTGATTATTATGTACCTTGGGGTACACTTATTTAAGCTGACTCTTTTTGGTGTTCTGGGGCCTTCATGTAGCTGGATGTTTATATCTACGTTTTGGTAAGCTTTCTGTTATTTCTTTGAATAAACTTTCTACCCCTTATTGTTGCTCATTACCTTGTTGAACACCATAATTCTTAGATCGGGTCTTTTGGGGTAATTTTCTCTACCTTGTAGGTGATCTTCATTCCTTTGGTTATTGTTTCTTTTTCTCCTCTCTGTGTTTTCAGATAGCCTATCTCTGAGCTTAATGATTCTCTGCTTGATCTATTCTGCTGTTGAGAGCCTCAAATTAGTTTTTCAGTTCAGCAAATGCATTTCTCAGTTCCAAGATTTTTGTCTGATGATGATGATGGTGATTTTTTAGAGATGGGATCTTGCCCTGTCACCCAGGCTGGAGTGCAGTGGTGCAATTCCAGCTCACTGCAACCTTGAACTCCTGGGCTTAAGCAGTGCTTCCTCCTTAGCCTCCCAAGTATGTAAGACTATAGTTGATCACCACAGTACTTGGCCAGTTTTTTATGTTTTTTGTAGAGATCGGGTCTTGCTAAGTGGCTGAGGCTATTCTAAAACTCCTGACTCCAAGGCGTCTGACCTCAGCCTCCCAAAGTATTGGGATTACAGGCATGAGCCACTGTGCCCAGCCAGTTTGATTGTTTTAAGTTTCAATCTCTTTGTTAAATTTCTCTGACAAATTTTTGAATTACTTTTCTGTGTTATCTTGGAGATCACTGAATTTCTTTAAAACTACTATTTTGAATTCTTGGTCAGGGAGCTCACATATTGCCATCTTGTTAGAGACAGTCACTGGTTTCTTGCTTTGTCTTTTTGGGGAGGTCATGGTTCCCTGTTTCTTGTTGTTTCTTATGGATAATGTTCATATCTTTGCATTGAAAGAGTATTTATTTATTCCAGTCTTGTCTTTATGGTCCATTTTGGTTTTTATTAGATATGTTTACTAATGATTCTTTGTAATTTACTTATTGAATTTCTTTTTTTTTTTTTTCCTGCTAGGTTGCTGCCTCTTTATAGGCACCACATGGTGCCTTAAGTCCAGGTTGACCTTGGCTCTAGAAAACCATCAGAGTGTTGCCCATCCTGAATTGGGAAGGTCACAAAGAGGGTAACCCGGCAGTGTGGGAATACTGGCAAGGCATTTGTACCCAGGGGACCTGTGGGACATACCTTCTGCTGTGCATCTGATGAACAGCCACTCTGATTTTGTGTCTCCTCTGGCCAAGTTACAGAGCAGAGTTTCCAGGGCTGGGAACAGTTTCCCTTCAGGCACTTACAGTGCTCCCCATGGGTTGAAGCAGGGACAGGTCTTCTGCTAGGGAATCTAAGATGGTGGGACAGTAGTTGTTCATCTCCATCTGACTTTTTCCAGTGGAGAAACTGGGAGTCAGGGAAATTTTCCTCACTCTTGGTGCTGGGCACGTTATGGAGAGGGGTGTCACAGATATGGAATTCCAGTTGTCTTACTGTCTGTTCAGAGTTTTTGTCACTTGTTTGCTGCCATGGGAACTGTCTGATCCTCATATTTGAGTTCTGGGATATTGCTGCTGATAATCTTGGAGCTGCTGTATGTTCGTTTTTGGTTTTCTGTCGGAAAGCAGTGAAACCGATTTGCCTCTGTGCCGCCATTTTGGAACCAGAAACTCCTTGTTGCCCATGTTTTAATTGGGTTATTTTCCTTTCTGTCACTGAGTTGTAAGAGGTGTTTGTAATATACTAGTACCTTATCAGAGATATGATTTTCAAATATAGCCATACCTCAGAGATATTGTAGGTTTGGTTCCCGATCACTGCAGTAAAGCAAATAAAGTGAGTCACATGAATTTTTTGGTTTCCCAGCATATATAAAAGTTATATTTACAGTGTACTCTAGTCTGTTAAGTATGAAATTAGCTAGGTGTGGTGGTGCATACCTGTAGTCCCAGCTACTCAGGAGGTTGAGGGTACAGTGAGCGGTGCTTGTGCCACTGCACTGCAGCCCGTGTGACAGTGGGAGACCCAGACTAAAAAAAAAAAAAAAAAGAATTTTATTGCTTTAATACTTACATTCAGATCTTTGATCCGTTATGAGTTAATATTTGTATATGGTGTGTGGTAGGGATCCAGCTTCATTCCTTTGCATGTGGATATCCAGTTGTTTTAGCACCATTTGTTCAAAAGATTATTTTATCCTTTCTCCATTGATTTGTCTTGGCAACCTTGTTGGAAATCAATTGACCATAAATGTGAGGATTTATTTCTGTACTCTCAATGCTACCATTGATTTATATGTCTGTCATTCTGCCAGTACCCTCTTGTTGTTTTTGTTGCTGAAAACAAGATGAAATTATTACAGTCTAAAGCAAAAGTATGAGACATAATATGTCTCAACTCTATATATCTTTTTAACATAAATAATTGGCACCAGATTTTTTATTTTTATTTTTTAAGATAGAGTCTCTCACTTTGTCCCCCAGGTTGGAGTACAGTGGTGTGATCGTAACTCACTGTAAGCTCAAACTCCTGGGTTCAAGCAGTCCTCCAACCTCAGCCTCCCAAGTAGCTGGGACTACAGGCGTGAGCCACCATAACCTAGCTAATATTTAATTTTTTTTTGGTAGAGATACTATGTTGCCTAGACTCATCTCAAACTTCTAGGCTCAAGTGATCCTCCTATCTTGGCTTTCAGAAGTATTGGGATTATAGATGTGAGCCACTGTGCTTGGCCCCGATTCATTTCCTTTTCTTTTTTTTGAGACAGATTTTTGTTTTGTTGCCCAGGTTGCAGTGCAGTGGTGAGATCTTGGCTCACTGCAACCTCTGTCTCCTGGATTCAAGTGATTTTCTGCCTCAGCCTCATGAGTAACTGGGATTACAGGCACATACCCCCATGCCTGGCCAAGTTTTGTATTTTTAGTTGAGACTGGGTTTTGCCATGTTGGCCAGGCTGGTCTCAAACTCCTGACCTCAGGTGATAACCCTCCTGGCCTCCCAAAATATTAGGATTACAGGTGTGAGCCACTGTGCCTAGCCTTGTTTCTTTTTCTTTTCTTCTTCTTTTATTTTTTCTTCTTGAGTTGGAGTATTGCTCTGTCACCCGGGCAAGAGTGTAGTGGCACAATCTCGGCTTACTGCAACCTTGCCTCCTGGGTTCAAGCAATTCTCCTGCCTCAGCTCCTGAGTAGCTGGGATTATAGGCACATGCCACTATGCCTGGCTCTTTTCTGAATTTTTAGTAGAGATTGGTTTTACCATGTTGGTGAGGCTGGTCTCGAACTCCTGACCCCGTGATCTGCATGCCCCAGCCTCCCAAAATGTTGGGCTTACAGCTGTGAGCCACTGTGCCTGGCCCATTTCTTAAATTATATAATTACTATGTTAAACTTTAGAATTACCTATAAACACTTTTAATGAAAAATGAACCTAGAAAAACCATTTTAACAGAAAAATAAACTGGTGGTTTTTTACTTTTGGTGAATGGTAACAAAGTCAATTCTGTAGCCTTGAATTGACTCACACGCATTCTAGATAGATTAAATAACAGTAAGCAAAGTACGAATTGCCATGTAAAACAAACAGACTCCAACAGACAGATACTGGAGTAGTCTGTAGGAATTTATTCACATTGATTTTACTTTGTGGTTCATGTTTTGGTGACATTTAATGAAATGCAGCATTGGCAATCGCAGCTGCAATACTGGATATGATACAGACGTCATTTATCAGTAAATGTGTTGCGTTGGGTGTTGTTGCTTGCTATAATATAGTTTTTGTTTGTTTGTTTTTCTTCAGTATTAGGAATGCTTCTATTGCTGTATAACAAACCTCCTTAATGACATTTGTTTTGCTCATGAGTCTGCAATTTGGTCAGGCTTGGCAGGGACAGTTTGCTGCTGCTGCTCTCCAACATCTGGGGCCTTAGCTGGAATCACTCAAAGTGTTGAGGGATGGAACAGCTGGGGACTAGTGAGGTGTCTTTCTCTCTCTTCTCCCCTCATAGAGTCTCAAGGCTTCTTCACTGTGCTATTTCTTTTCTTTTCTTTTTAGACAGAGCCTTGCTCTGTCTCCTAGGCTAGAGTGCAGTAGCGCAGTCTTGGCTTACTGCAACCTCCACTCCCGAGTTCAAGTGTTTCTCCTGCATCAGCCTCCCAAGTAGCTAGGATTATAGGTGTGAGCCACCACACCTGGCTGATTTTTGTATTTTTAGTAGAGACAGGGTTTTGCTATGTTGGCCAGGCTTGTCTCAAACTCCTGACCTCAAGTGATCCACCTGCTTTGGCCTCCAAAATTGTTGGGATTACTGGTGTGAGCCACCACGCCTGGCCTCCACTGTGCTATGTCTGTGTGGTCTCTTCATCATGGCAGCCTTAGGATAGCTGGACTTCTTTCACAGTGACTCAGGAATCCTAGAGCAAGTGGCAGGAGACCAAAGTGGAAGTCATAAGGCTTCTTCCTGTCCATCCTTGGAAGGCTTGTGGTGTCCGTTCTGCTGCATTCTACTTCTGACAAGTGAGTCGCAGTGCAGGGAACTACCCAACGGTCTGAACATGAGGCCAGGCTCACCTGGTACCTATCTCTGAGTCAGGCTGCCACAGCCTACAGCTCTGTTTTTCTGCTGGGTTTCAGTATATGGTCTGCAGTTATTTACATGAATAATGCTTTCCCCTGAAAAGCTACCTAAAAGCTATCTTTTGTGTTTATTATGTCAAATGCTTACTTGGTTCGTTTTTCTCCTAAAATATTTCTTTAGTAAAACTAGAATGTGTCATATTCTGGAAAATGTACCTATCAGGTTAAAATTCATTAACCAAAGAAGGTAAGTTTGTGTCAGTGACAGGTTCTGTTCTCAATAAAGTTATGACTGTCCTGAAAGTATGTACCCGAAGACACAGCACCAATGATGTCGCCAAATGCTGCAGTGACAGGTAGAAAGGGGAAAAAATCTGTTAGGTTTAGAAGACTTTAATATTCCTCTTTTGGTCCATCTCAGACCAGGTGAACAAAAATAAATAGGAATGTCAAAGATCTCATGAAGTTGGTCTGGTAGCATAGATGAAATTTTATATTCTGCACAAGATTACATCTAGTCAAAGGCAGAACAAGTAAGCGATAAAACTCAGCTTCCATTTTTGATAATTCTTAGCGAACTAAGAACAGATGAAGACTTCTTTAAACTGATAAAGGGTATCTACCAGAAACACATCAGACATCACACTTAACTGTGAGTTTTTAGAATCGTATCCATTAAAATCAGGAGAAAGGCAAGGCTGCTGCCCTGTCTCTCTTCCGCCTTGGTCTGATCATTTGGCTTAGAAATTGTAGTCACTTTGAATCACGCTTTACTGCCAGATCCAACTAAAGAAAACTCTTACAAACATGTACATAAATGTGCCTGGATCCCTGGATACTGATGGGTATTTGGAAATGTTGATGGAGCCAGTAGTGGCTGCAGCAGTGCCCACTGGGAGCAGTGGAATTACTTGGTCTGGCCTCTACGCTGATTCACAGGGCTTCAGGCATGAAGAAATGGGATAATTCCTGATCTACTTCACAGGGCTTCAGGCATGAAGAAATGGGATAATTCCTGATCTACAATGGGATATAAAATTAAGAAAATAAGTTTTCTTCAAAATCAGTTTTCATAGTCTTTTTTGACTACGTATAATTTCAGTTTTCAGTTTTGTATCATGGCTAAAACATATTAGCAAATATAGATCAAATATCCGTTATCTGAAATGCTTGGGACCAGAAGTGTTTTGGATTTTGGAATACTTGCATTATACCTGCTGGTTCAACACTCTAATTCAAAGATCTGAAATCTGTAATGCTCTGTGAGAATGACCTTTGTGCATCTTGTCAGTGCTCAAACAATTTTAGATTTTGGAGCATTTTGGTTTTTGGGTTTTCGGATTGTGGATGCTATTAAAAGTGGATTTTCACATCCTCAGTCCCAGATAAGATAATCAGCCCTCCCTTATGTTTGGACCCTAACTGCCCACAGCTGTTTAATGCAGTACTCTGGAGCATAGGGACTGCAGACATGCTTAGATTCTAGGGCTGTGTTTCACTCTTCAGGCACTTGCTAATCATAGTGCACATAATCTGCTGTTTCAGTAGCTCTTGTGATTGTAAGTGATTTGTTCTGGGCTGTCATTTTTGTTGATACCTTTTTAATTTTTTTTTTGAGACAAGGCTTGCTCTGTTATCCAGGCTGGAGTGCAGTGACATGATCATGGCTCACTGCAACCTCTACCTCTTGGGTTCAAGCAGTCCTTCTGCCTTCACCTCCTGAATAGCTAGGACTACAGGTGTGCACCACCATGCCTGGCTAATTTTTAAATTCTTTGTAGAGATAGGGTCTTGCTATGTTGCCCAGGCTGATCTTGAACTTGTAGCCTCAAGCGATCCTCCCACCTCAGTCTCCCACAATGTTGGGATTACAGTTGTAAGCCACAGTGCCTAGCAATTTCATCTTTAAATGCCTCATTGTCAGCTGTGTTTTTATTAGGTCTTTTAGGAGACAAACAGCAAGAAATACTCTGTTCTGCACAAAACTTCCTTTTTCTTCTTCTTCTTTTTATTGATTAGCAAATATTCCAATCAATACATTATGAAATGTAGTCTTTTGTGGACACATCTTGTACAAACAGCCTCCTCCCTTTGTCTGCTAATTTAAATGTTTATAGTGTTTTGTCATATAGAATTAATTGTTTTACATTCTGATTGACCAATCCTTTCTCTTATAGGCTCTGGATAATAATTATTGTAAGAAGACTATCCAATATAATATTTAAACAAAAGGTCACAAAGTATTTTCAATGAGTGTTCTCATGAGGTGGGTGGCATTATGGGTCCTGAAAATGACCTGTAAGGCGGTTGACTTAGGTAGACTGTACAGTGATGTCTAGTCTCAAGGAATGCCATAAAATGTTGGATTTTATAATTTTTAAAATTATGCTTGAAGTTCTGGGGTACATGTGCAGAGCGTGCAGGTTTGGTACGTACGTATACACGTCTGCACAGAAGTGTCTAGATTCTGAAGTCTTCATGATCCTGATGCTTTGTTTCATCTCTCTGTTGCAGATGTTGCTGCCATAGCATGTGGTCGTGAATTCTTAGTTAATTCAAGCCGGGTGCTCTTGGACACCATATTGCAGCTTCTGGGAGACTTGAAGCCAGGACAGTGTACCAAACTCAAAGTGTAGGTGGATAATGTTACAAAGTTAATTCTATTTACGATTAATTAGAACGTGCTGACTGGGCCTTTCTTCAAGTAAACATAGTTAATTTTGGCGGTAGTTCTAAAAACCAGAGTAAATAAATTGCCTGGAGAGGTTAAGAGGGTGCACTCTCTTAAATAGTATTTTAGAAAAACAAATTTAAGGAAGGAATGTACTCACCTTAGAACAGTCAGTGAGCTCCAGATACTATCACATGATATTTCATGGTTATATCAAAATGAATTTAAATAGTTCTTTGTTATGGTAGCACTCCACTTCTAGGTACTAAAATCTGTATTTGTTTTCTATTGTTATGTAACAAATTATCACCAGTTTAGTGGCTAAAACAACACCATTGATTAATTTCATAGTTTGGTAAGTCAGAAGTCTGAGTGGGTTTGAGCGGTTCTCTGCATAGACCACAACTGAGGTGTTTTCCAGGTGGGGATCTTTTTGGAGACTCTGGGAGAGGAATCTGCTTCTGGGCACTTTGAAGTTGCTGGCAGAGTCCAGTGTCTTGGTTTCAGGACCGAGTTCCCTTATCCTGGCTGGCTGGTCAGCTGTAGGTTGGCTGCTGGGGCTGCTTGCCTTGCTTCATACGTGGGGCCGTCTTCAAGCCACAGTTGCTCATGGAGTCTTTCTGACATTTCCAGTCTCAGACTTCCTCTTCTGCTACCAGCAAGATGAAACTCTGTCTGCTTTTGTTCTTTTGTTAAAAATTTTACTTCAAGAAGGCAGACTCTCTGCTTCGTATGGATTTGTGTGTTTAGATTAGGCATACCTGGATAAACTCCTTTTCATAAACTCTTGAGTCAGTTGGTTAGTAACCCTTAATTACATCCACAGAATCCCCTTTTCCAGGCATGACATAATCAGCATGTGATAATTTATAGTCCCAGAGATTAGGGCAGGAGAGGGAGCAGTGTAGGATGCTGCCACTCACACCATTCATTCTGAGTGTTGCCTTTGACTTCTTAGAGCATCTTTATTTTTTTATTTTTATTTTTAAGGAGACCGAGTCTCTACATACATTGCTCAGGCTGGCCTCGAACTCCTAGGTGTTCCAAGTATTCCTTCCACCTCAGCCTCCTGAGTAGCTGGGACTATAGGTATATGCCACCATGCCATGCCGTGGAGCACTTTTTAAAAGTAAGAGCTTCTGTAAAGTCTGTGCCAGATGCTTCCAACATCTGTATCATCCTGGCCTTGGTGTCTCTTGATGGTTTTCTCCCATGTGAGTTGAGACTTCCCGTTTCTTCGTATGCCAAGTAATTTTGGATTTATCCTGGACATTTATGTGATCACTGGTCTCGTTTAAATCCTTGGAAAATGCTGATGTTTATATTTTCACAGGCAATCAACCCCTTTGGGTCAGATTCCAACCAGCCTTTTCTGTTTGGTTTCCTGTGTCAGTCCTGTTTTCAAAGAGCCTTTACAGAGCTGTTGGAACTGCCCCCCGTGAGTGCCGCCCAGTGGCCAGTCTGAGAGCCGGGTGATTGGAGCTGCAGTCCTGAGTCTTTCAGATGCTGTTTGTGATCAGATCCACTCGGCACACCGCGATGCCCACCTAATTTTTTTGTATTTTTTGTAGAGACAGGGTCTCACCTTGTTGCCCAGGCTGGTCTCAAACTCCTAAGCTCAAGTGATCCACCCACCTTGGCCTCCCAAAGTGTTGGGATTACAGGAGTGAGCCACTGCGCCTGACCTTAAAGAATATTTCTGTCATCCACCTATCATCTGTGTCTTTGTCCTTCTCTTCCTTCCTTCAGATTTAGATCGCCAGTGAGGTTGAGAATCTTCACGTGCTTGTACCATTCCAGTTTTTCCTGAGTCGCCTGTCTGTGTCTTTTGCCCAGTTTCCTGTTGGGCTGCATTTTTCTTAGTGATGTGCTGTAGTTCTTCGTGTGTTCTGGATACTAATCCATTGCCTCTTTTGCTTCTGTAGGTTGTGCAAGGTCCGTATTTATGGGCCAGGTAATGTCCCCCTCCAACTTTCAAGGCAAAGCTGTGTGTGAGGGCTGGGTCACTTTGGTCACGTCCAGCCTCTCTGGTTGCAGTCCCTGGAGCTCTGTGCCTTTGAGTCCTGGTGAGCTCTTGTTGATTGCAGTGGCAGATGGGGAGAATTGTCTTCAGAGCCATTCGCTGACTTTCTTGGCAGTCTTTCATTTGGCCACCAAGCAAAGCTGCATGTATTAGACTCTGTCCTGACTTGGAGTCTCAGCATGCACCCATCTGAGAGGGGCCTTCCCCTGGGATCTTTGGCTGCCTTCCAACATGCTCATGCTTGTTACCTCTCACCTCATCTGCAAGGCACTGTTTTCCCCTCTTTTCACCTCCCCCACTTCACTCATGCCTACCCTTGAGTCCTCTGGAGCCCCAGGACCTTTCTCATACTCTAAATCAGCCTCGTTTCTTCCTGGTCTCCCCCTGCCTTGGGTATAGTTTGCTTCTCTCTGGGGAACTACACTTTCACTGCCACTTTCATGATCAAAGGTCACTCATTTTCAGCAGTTAGTACCCTAGACCCAGAGATGGGTTATTTTTTTTCCTAAATGCCCACTTAAAAAATTTTAAATTTAAATTTTAGATTGAAGGGGTAAATGTGCAGGTTTGTTGTGAGAGTATATCGCATGACGCTGAGGTTTGGGCTTCTACTGAATCTGTCATTCAGATAGTGAACATAGTACCCAGTAGGAGGTTTTTCAGTCCTTGCTTCTCCCTCTCCCTCTCTCCTTTTGGAGTCTCCAGTGTTTCTGGTTCCCGTCTTTATGTCCATGCCTCCCAAGGGTTTAGCTCCTACTTATAAGTGAGAACATGCAATGTTTGGTTTTCTACTTCTGCATTGATTCACTTAGAATAAGTGGATGCTTCCTCCAGCTGCTTCTGTGTTGCTGCAAAGGACATGGTTTTGTTCTTTTTTTCTGGCTGCATAGTATTGCGTGGCATATACCTACCACATTTTCTTTATCCAGTCCACTGTTGATGGACACCTAGGTTGATTCTATGTCTTTGCTATTTTTGTTTTGTTTAGTTTTGTTCTTGAGACAGGGCCTGGCTGTGTCATCCACGCTGGAATGCAGTGGCACCATCTTACCTCACTGCAGTCTGCAACTCCTGGGCTCAAGCAGTCCTTCTGCCTCAGCCTCCCAAGTAGCTGGGATTACAGGCATGTGCCATCACATGTGGCTAATTTAAAAACAATTTTTTTTTTTTTTTGGTTGAGATAGGGGTCTCACTTTCTTACCCAGGTTAATGTTGAATTCCTGGACTCAAGTGATCCTTTTACCTCAGCCTCCCAAAGTGCTGGGATTTCAGGCATGAGCCACCACTTACCTTCGCTATTGTGAGCAGTGCTGTGATAAACATATAAGGGCAGATGTCTTTTTGGTAAATAATTTATTTTCCTTTGGCTGTTTACCAAGTAATAGGATTACTGGGTTGAATGTTAGGTCTAGTTTTAGTTCTTTGAGAAATCTCCAAACTGCTTTCCATAGGTGCTGAATTAATTTACATTCCCACCAACAGTGTATGAGAGTTCCCTTTGTTCCATAACTTTGCCAACATGTTGTTCTTTGACTTTTTAACAATAGCCATTCTGACTGGTGTGAGATGGTATCTCGCTGTGGTTTTGGTTTGCATTTCCCCATGATTAGTGATGTTGGGCATTTTTTATGTTTTGTTGGCTGCTTATGTGTCATCTTTTAAGAAGTGTCTGTTCTTGTCCTTTGCCCACTTCTTAATGAGGTTGTGTATTTTTTTCTTGTTGATTTGTTTAACTTCCCTGTAGATTCTGGATATTAGGCTTTTGTTGGATCCGTAGTTTGTGAATATTTTCTCCCATTCTGTAGTTGTCTGTTTATTCTGTTGATAGTTTATTTTGCTATGCAGAAGCTTTTAGTTTACTTAGGTCCCAATTGTCAATTTTTGGTTTTGTTGCAATTGCTTTTGAGGACTTAGTCAAATTCCTTGCCTAGGCCAATGTCCAGAAGACTGTTTCCTAGATTTTGTTCTAGGACTTTTGTAGTTTGAGGTCTTGAGTTAATTTTTATCTGTGGTTAGAGGTGTAGGGGTCCAGTTTCATTCTTATGCATATGGTTAGCCATTTTCCCCAGGACTGTTTATTAAATGGGGAGTCTTTTCCTCATTGTTTATTTTTATCGACTTTGTTAAAGATCAATTGGCTGTGGGTGTGCAGCTTTAATTTCTGGGTTCTCTGTTCTGTTCCACTGGTCTGTTTATTTGTTTATTTTTGTAACAGTGTCATGCTGTTTTAATTTGTAGCCTGGTAGTATAGTTTGAAGTTGGGCAATATGATGGCTCTGGTTTTGCTCTTTTTTCTTAGGATTGCTTTGGCTATTTGGGCTGTTTTTTGATTCTGTAAGAATTTTAGAATAGTTTATTCCAATTCTATGAAAAATGATGTGGTAATTTAATACCAATATCATTGAATCTGTAGATTGCTTTGGGCAGTGTGGACATTTTCATGATATTGATTCTTCCAGTCCATGAACATGCAGTGTTTTTCCAGTTGTGTCATCTATGATATTTCTTTCAGTAGTGGTTTCTAGTTCTTCTTGAAGAGATCTTTCACCCCCCTTGGTTAGATGTTTTTCTAGGTTATTGTGTGTGTGTGTGTGTGTGTGTCTGTCTGTTGTAAATAGGCTTGTGTTCTTGATTTGGCTCTCAGCTTGAACTTTTTTTTTTTTTTTGGAGACAGGGTCTCACTCTTTTACCCAGGCTGGAGCGCAGTGGCGTGATCATGGCTCACTGCAGCCTTGACCTCCTGATCTCAAGTGATTCGTTTGCCTCAGCATCCTGAGTACCTGGGACTACAGGTGTGTGCCACCACACCTGACTAATTTCTGTATTTTTTGGAGACAGGGTTTTGCCATGTTGCACAGGCTGGTTTCAAACTCCTAAGCTCAAGTGATCTGCCTTCCTTGGCTTCCCAGAGTGCTGGGACTACAGGTGTGAGCCACCACACCTGGCTTCCAGTACTGTGTTGATAGGTGTGGTAAGAGTGGACGTCTCTGTCTTATTCCAGTTCTTAGGGAAAGTGCTTCTTCTAGCTGCCCATTTGTATTTTTAATGAAACATCCCGGAATGCTCATTTTTAAAGGCTGTTTCTCTTCCAGTCTCATGCAAAAATTTTTCCTCCTTGAAAATTCAAGCAACTAATTGCTCCCTCACAGCCAGCCTTTCTCATCACTGCACTTTTCTGACCATCCAGACACTTCCCTTGTTCCCTGAGTACTGGCTTGTTGGCGTCCCCTTCCCCATTTCACGCTAACTTGAGTGACGTGAACATGCTTAGGGGTGATTCATTTAACAATCTAATTTCAAGGTCGATTGCCTTTCTGAGCTCCCCAGATTTGATGTGCCTTTGACTGTGGCAGTCGTCTGCCTTGGGCCAGACCCTGCACATCACCGTAAGGTGGACGGTCTGGTAGACAGTTCTGTAGCACTCAGGCCATGCCTCCTCTCCTCCCTGCCTCCCTTCCTACCATTGTTCCCTCTGAACTGCAAGACCACCACCATCTCCTCCTCCTCCTCTTCCTACTGCTTCTCCTCTTCCTCCTCCTCCTCCTCCCCCCACACCATTGCCCCCATGGCCTCCCTCCCTCTAGCTCACCAGCCCCAGCGTGCATCACATTTCCCCATGTTTTCAGCCTTGGACCAGCCCAGCCATCCTCCTCCTCTGTTCCTACAGCTGGGGCTGCTTAGTGAGGTTTGGGAAGAAGCTGCCTCGTGTGCACAGACTCCTGTCATTTCTCCTGGTCTCCAGCCCCCCCGGGATCCTCCTCTATATCCTTACTCAGCTCCCACTCATTTCCGTAGTGGTGGAGACAGACTTTGGTGTGACCCTCATGGCCTCCCTGCTCTGCTCTTCCTGTGCAGGTGGGTGTCCCAGCAGGCGGCTTTAATTCCTGCCGCACAGGGGTGAAGGGGTGAGTGTGGCTGCCTCAGCTTGGCCTTCCCTTGTTTATTCCACTTACCTTTGCTTTCTCCTCTCATGTCAGAGGCACATATGGCTGGGATGTGTGTGTGTGGTGTGGATGTGGGTGCATATGTGTGGGGTGTGTGTGTGGAGGGGTTGGGATGTATTTTGTGTGTGGTGTATGTGTATGTGGGTGTTTTGGGGGTATCCGGTGTGCGTGTGGTATGTGTTTGTATGGGGCATGTTTATGGTGTGTGAGGGAATGTGTGTGTGGTGTGTGTGTATATATGTTGGGGAGAGGTGGGTGTTGTGTGTGTGACTGTGTGTGGTGTGTTTGTATATGTGGGACTAGGGATTTGGATGAGTGTATTTTGTGTGGGGGGAGATGTGGGTGTGGTATGCATCGTGTGTGTGGCTGTGTATGTATGTGAGGAGGAAGTGTTTGTGTGGTATGTGTATGTTGGATGTTTGTGATGTGTATATATGGAGGGTATGGGGTATATGTGTTTGTGGGATGTGTGTGT